>BMAO01008265.1:0-72703 GCA_019973975.1 Trichonephila clavata | reverse complement strand
AAATAATGTTTCTAATCTGATGTTTTAATAACAAATTTTCAACATTTGGCACCAATTTTATTAGGTTTAGCCCTAAATCTCATCGGTTAATGATCAGTCCTTTTGAGATTAGCAATTGCTAAAACATTTTTTTCTCTAGGAAAAGCACAATTAAGAACTTTCTCACGAACAGGTGCATCTTTTTAAAGTCAAATTTGCTGATATCAGTTTCTTAACTATACTTTTAAGATCTTCGTTAGCATTTATTCCGATCAGTTTCTCGTAATTTAACATTTATTAATTTTCAGTATGATCATATGGATTGATTGTCTTAGTCGAAGCACTCTCAAATGTAGTTTCAAAATATGAAGAGAGGGCATTTAAAGGTTGAATGTTAATTAAAATGTTGTGTTCCTGGCAACTGTCTGTAGCAAACAAAGATACTATAAAAATTCTTCAAGATAATTCTGACAAGAGATGCGGAAATGATGGTCCTTGTTTTAATCAAATTTGGGCTTATACAGCTATACGTTTGCTTACTCTCTAATTTTAATTGTGTAGATAGATATATATGAGCTTTATTACAAGTATAATAAAATATTATATAAGTAAATAGGTAGCATCTGTGTATGTGGGCTATTCCATTCAATAAAAGTTAAAACAAAGTCACGACCAAATTAAATGATGAGAGCCACTTTCATAGACCCCCGTTTACATTTCATGGATCCTTAATTTCTTTTTTCGCTGACATGGACCCCTTGCAGATCGTCGTAGACCCCTAGGGGCCGATATAGACCACTTTGGAAATCATTGCTTTAGGGTGTTCTTGGAAGACCAACTCTAATTTGTTTACTCCACCCCAAAAACTTCTAGATCTCAAAATATCGTTGAAGAAAAAAAGGGGATGGATCTGCCTTTAAGACTTATGAACTGTCAAATGTTTAGTAGTAATTCACGTTGAGAAAATTGAATAACAGGTGACCATATTCTAAATGTAATTTTTTATTTTCATCCTGTAACCTTACCTTTGCTATTTCCTTCAACGATGATCTGTGCAACTTACGAATGTAGAAATGAGATGATGAAAAAATCATCCTCCAGTACTTCTAGAGATAATCAACCAAAAGGGGAAATTCTGTGAATTTTGAAAAACCTGTGGGAAAAATAAGTATTGAAATGTCAGTTCTCTAGAAATAAAACAATTGCTTTCAAAAAAATTTCTACCTCAATTAATTAATTTTTGAGATTAGAATTATTCGACTTTTGAAACATTCCCTTTTTTGTACCGACAGTGCAATTTCTCCCACAATTAGTTTTATTTCAAAATAAAGTAATCCATTTACATGCGGTACCTTCTAACATGTTTTAGATAAATAATAATTTCTAAAATTTAAAAAGTGCGGCGGCCGTTATGCGTATGAATAAAAAAGTTAATGAAATAAAAAAATTGTATCTATCTATTCTATCAATATTAAAAATATTGTAATAAATATAAATCATAATTAAAATAGGATAAGAAGCAAATGAAGAAACAGTATTTAATTGAAAAGACTTTCTTATTTATTATTCACTGTAAATTTTATGAAAATACAAAGTAACATTTTAAAACCATTCTCTTTTCGTCATTTTTTACAAGCTAAAATTTTTCAAGTACAGAGAGCTTATTATGATCAAAATCACAATAGCGATATCCTATATATACACACAGACCAAGAAATCAATTAATAGGCAGCGATATTTATGATAAGCTATTCATCCAATTAAATGCTCAGTTACAAAGACGTTCATCGAATAATTTATTATATACAGTCGGAATATAATTCAAATACAAAATAATTGTTCTCTTGTCAAGTAGAATTACATCCGTGTCAGCGGGCATTTTTTTTTCAGTCCATCTTCTTAAAGTACATATATTGTTCGAATAAACCTCTCACAAGCCCGCACTTCACATTATCAAACGATCTTTTGTCCCAGATCTCTTGCGCGTCCGAAAAGGTCCTCTGTTCTTTTGAGCGGGCAAGGAAAAAAAAATCATCAACCTCTTCCAGTATATAAATTTACTCGGTGAAAAGAACGAATGATTCGATTTCTCTTCAACTGTAAATGAAGTTCTTTGTCAGGACCCGATTATGATTTTTTTTAATCATCGAGGCTTCGAAGTTTTCTTTTCTGAAACCGGTCGTCTTAAGTGTATTTTTAAGGACAGGAAGCGAAATGACAGCATTATTCACAAGGATAATTCACTACGGTTGATATTTTTGGATCAACTTGACTGGAGTGCGGTCTTAACTTAAGTAGAGCATTTAAAAGCCAGAACAATGGGGACATCTGGCACAAATTTAAGTATAAAATATATGTTGAAGACAAGTTACAGATTAGGCTACAGTCATTATGATACAAATAACTTCCGCTGCTATTCCATCTAAATACAGTGAAAATCGTTTAACACGAACCTGGGGGGGGGGCTAAAATATTTTTTCGTATTAAGGATGTTTTCGCCATTTGTTCGAAAGCAGAAACTTAACGCGGAGCACATTTTCGGACAGAAAAAATGCTTCCATTTTTATAAAAGTTTGTGGCATTGTAGCACATGCACAGGGACGTCTTAAGGCATGGGCCAACTGGGCCCGGGCCCAGGGCCTCGTTTTGTTCTCGACTTTGTCTTAATAAGATCCTGGTCCGAATAATTTTAATGGTAAAATATTATTCCCGTACATATTCTCCGAAAAACAGAGAATTTCAAACTGCATGTCAACTTGTAAAAGTGGTAAGGCTGCATTATTATGTGATGACCGTTGTCCATGTCTAGGCCTAGGCTTAATGCTACAAACAATTATTCAACTCATTTAGTCGAAATGCGGCCATCGGTCAAATGGGTTGTGCCTAGATTTTTGAGATTGTGGGTCGTGCACATTTATTTGCTTAAAATTACCATTTAAACGAGTATTTTGATAATGCATGCCATGTACTCTACTTTTAAAGGTCTCGTGTAAAGCATACTTTTGCATAAGGGCCAGAGCCTCAAAAAATCTACTCTAGGCCCAGGGCCTCAAAGAGTCTCAAGATATCCCTGCACATGCATTTGTTTTTAATATAGTGTTTTTAAAATTTCAAAATATTTTATAGATAATTAGGGTTTTTTTTAACATGTAAAAGGATAGCTCATTTACCATTATGATATAGGAGAAAAGTGCGAAACAAAATTTATAAAAGAAGAATTGTGTTAATTCGAATAAAAATGAGTAATATTGTAAAATAAGTGATTCGCTACAGAATACCGAAGCCAGAATATAATATTAATGTTACAGTACTTTTATCCGTGAAAAAATATTCCGAATTTGGGTCCTATCATTTAACATTAGCCGAAGATAGCCTTAAAAGATATTGCAGGGGGGGGGGACACATATTCAACAAAATACATTTTATTTCACTGATATGTTCAAACTTTTCCATATATTTTTTAAATTACTGTTGGTAGAATTAGCAAAACCAAAATCTTTACATATTTCCTTTTTCGTCTTCTATTTTTGATCAACAGCCTTAAAAAGCTCCATCTTCATTTTAAGCGAAATAGTTGTTTTCCTCCTTACTTTTCCACTGCTCCCGTAAAAAAAAATTCTTCTAAAATAGGAAATAAAATGCGAACCAACTCACTGACTTTTCTCACACTTCAATGTACTCGTCTCCGTATTTCAAAGCAAACTAATCACAGAAGAGATGTTTTTGTGTTGTGTTTGTAGGGGTGGAGGGTGAAAGTAGCTTAGATAAACAAAACTGGCTCGTGTCACAGGCTATTCTGAAAGCATTTCAAAACCAAGTTAGCCATCTTTCTCGAAGCATGTGAAACCCCCTCTATTTAATTTCACACTCCTCTTAAATCTCACTTGTGTAGCTAACATAAAAAAAATCTTTTCGCCTTAAGCGATTTTCGTTTCATGTTAAGAGAAAAAAATGCATGAAAATACATAGTAGTTTGTCGGAACCGTGGTATTATTTCCTGTTAAGCATTTTCGTATTAAACATATTTCATTGTAGGATTTTAGAAATGATGAATAAACTTTTCAGTCCAGTTATAAAATTCGAAAAATTTTAAATAATGTATGAATTTGTATACAGAAAGTGCCTATTGAATCAATGTAGTGGTTTAATTAATGTCTTTGTGATGCTATGAATATTAGAATTGTTTTGAAATATTACACACAATTCACATTTTTTTTCCTTTAAAAAGTAATATGAATCAATAAACTCTATTTAAAAAGCCATTTTATTTATTTACATAATAATTAGGGATTTATTCGCAATGTTATTCTTTTTAACAATATGTAATTGCTTAGTTCCGAGTACCACTAGATACCTGTCACGTACAGGTGTCGATGCACGTTAAATCTGTCAAGGCTCAAAGCCCTCACGTGATGTAGTGTGGAAATTTAGAGAGTGGCATGTCACACACACAGTTCAGATGTTGTCCCCATCATTAGATCATGGTTACTAAAGTTCTCTGGGTGAGTGAGTGAATATTAACGCTGCACTGTTCAGCTACACGAGGGCTTTTGGCGACGGACCCTGAAATTTTGAACCATGGTCAAGTGACGAGGACGATACCTGAGCTGGCATTCCCCTCTCCTAACTACCACACCACACCAAAAGGGAGGAGGGCGTTTGAGCTCTCGACCGATTTTACGTGCATCGCTTCCCTACATAGCGAGTCTTCAGTGGTACTAGGCTCGAACTCATGACACGCCAGCCACGAGTTCGTTACCTTGACCACTAGGCTACCACGGCCAAAAAGCCCTCTGGGACGTTAGGAATGTGTTAGGAAATTAAATATTTGCTTTATCTACGTCACAACTATTAATTATACAGTTTATACAATTACTGTTTTTTTTTAAAAAATTAATTTTTTTATTGATCAGTTCCAATCTTTGTATGTGTGTTATTAAGAAATTAGTATCAATTAAAAAAGTGTTTTTTTTTTTTCTAAAGTCAGATCTTGGTTTAATAATATTGGAAAATAATTTTAATAATATACTTGTTATAGTGTACAAAATAAAAATACAAATATTCTATTCATTTTCTAAATTTTTATTCAATAGAAATATTTTCATCGAATTTGCAATTTAATTTTGGAAAGAATATTTTGCTATTTAACTAAAAAGCTTTTCTCTCGCTGTAATGTACAAAAATTAAATAATTAGTTAAATGTTCAATATTTTTTGTTGTTTAAAATATAATTTCCCCCTTATTCTCTCTCTCTATCTCTTATTATCCCTTAAGAGGTCTACTCAATAGCTTTGTAAAATTCCACAACAATTCGCTTTTCTAATTCAAATCAAACTGGTAATGACTAAAAACAAAAGGATTATATTTAGAAATTTTTTTTTAAAAAAATGGTTTTAGTCACTTTTTTTCACATTCGCCAATGGAGATTTTATGATTAATAAGACTGGGGTAGAGATTTTATCGTTAGATCTCTATAGAGACGAGGCACTTACAATCTATCTTATTTAATAGCGTTAAGACACGTCAAAGTCCCTCCATATACAACGGCACTGATTCAGAGTCCGATGACTAAAAAAATAAAAGGAAAAGTATACGATTAAAAAATAACAGGTTGTGTAATACCAATTTTGGGATTTTTTTTAAAAAAAATATGTTGTAGAACAAGGGTCTAACCCTTTAGCTGTGATATGCCAAACCAATCTACCAATATGATTCAGTGTGTTACATAGTATGACATTTTTGAAACAATTCGATTCCAGCCATAATGCATACAGAGTTAGAGAATAGAGGTCAGTAATATAGATTTTCAGTTTTATTACATACTTATTTCGCATCATTTAAAGATAGTTCTTAACATAAAAATAGACAGTATAAAATATAACTACTTCTTCAACAAACAAAAAAAAAATAAAAAAAAAAAAACAATTAAAATTTATAGAATAAAAAAAAAAAAATTAAAAAATTAGGAATAAAGGATAAAACATTTTTCATTCTTTAAATGCATTAATTTTTTTTAGACTTATAAAAGCCAGATATCTTCAATAACTTTATCTCTCTATTAAGAATAATCACTCATTTTATGCTTATAAAACACTTTTAGCTTTTTTTGTGATAATGCTTCTGCATAAATGCTACTAAAAACCGGACCATATGCGACAATAATTCTCTATGAGTAATTATTTCATATAATATCTAACTCAAAATGTATTTTATACAAATTGATTAATAGCTGTTCTAGTAAAGTTCCATGAAAGAAAACAAAAATATTTTGATGCCTGTTGTAGAAAATAAGTTAAGAAACTATTTTTAAAAAAAGGCATTGTTAAAAGTACATTAACTAAAATGCTTAAAACTCTTTTTTTGATTAGATACAACGAAAATGAATAACATCGACAAAGAATTATTTTAATTTTTTCATACACAATTAAAAGAGAGAATACTATCTTTGCTTAGTTCATCATGGAAAATAAAAAAATCTAAACTTTTTGAGGATATTTGGACTTTTTAAACATCCCATTTCTAAACTATTGATGACGATGTAGCAAGATAAAAAGGACATTCCTGTCTTAACTTTCCTGCTGAGTGAATTTTGGTTTTCATCGAGACATAATTTTTTCCCTTTTTATCTTTACAGGAATCTTGATGGTCTTATCCTATAGTGGGAGGAGGACTTCGGTGCAATGTTGTGAAATATTTATAAATAACATTAAAACCATTTTAATTGATGTTTATACAAAACTAATCTTTTTGGGGGTGCCCCGAATTCTTTCTCGATAAATTTCGGGGTAGACCTTCGCTATCAGAACCTCAGCAGCGGTTCCTTAGAAGTTATCGTTTTGTTTAGACTGTACCTCAATAAATGTACTCAACGAACTTTAAGAGGGTCATTCCCTTGCAATAATGTAGAATAATAATAATAGACATTTTGTAGACTGCGTTTTTTTAGATATTGACTAAAGAGTTTTACGATGCGTTAAAATACTGCGCAAAAATAGCTTGTTGAATATTAGAGCATATTTTTTTTTTTTTTTTTTTTGTCAAAAGTTATCACTTTAGCTTAAGCATAAAGTTTTTATGACCTTTCACATTCCTCCGTGCCGAAAACAAATGATAAATTTGTTATATCTTTTTAGTTAGAACGTCCATCATAAATATTTTTGTTGATAAACCAGAAAAATGAGACATATTTCAGAAATAAAAAGAACACTTAGTACTAGCACAGTACTATAAATAATATATATCGGGGTTTTTTTTTTTTTTGTTACCTTAAATTTTAACGTCTCTGTATTTCGTTGCACACCAGAAGTATAGATTTTGAAATTTTTAAATTATTAAAAAAAAATTATATTTTATAAAAGCTTTGTGTAGAAGAGATCAGATGGTAATTCGCAATCAAATAATGAGGCAAAGTTTTACTTTGAGGTTACTGACTACATTCAGAGCCGTATTTTGAAAAATATAAAACTGGATAATTTTTTTTTTCATATTTAGTGTTAGGTCAATTAGAATATACATATAAAATTACTTTAAGAGAACTATTACAATAAAAAAAATATTTAAATGTAATTTTTTGTTAAAAAATGAAGAGAAAATGACATATTTTCAAAACATTTTCCTTTTATGAAAAATACTTCTATTACATTAATATTTTGCCTATATATAGCTAAGGTTTATATATAGAGGTTGAAATAAGATTTTTGAAATATGTAATTTAGAAGTGGATTTATTAACATTTTATTAGATCATAGTAGAGAAATTTGAACAAAAAGCACGTTCTATTACTTCAATTGATCGTAACACTGAAAATTATATGAATTTTTCAAAACTTTTAGCTCAACCCCGGTATAGAAGTTTTAGCAATATATAGACAAGATATTATTATTATAGAAGCATTTTTTATAAAAGGAAAATATTTTTAAAGAATGTCATTCTTCCTTCATTTTTTGCTGAAAAATTGCATAGAAATAATTTTTTTCTTGTAATAATATTCTTAAAACAATTTTCTATGCATATTCTAATAAAACTGACGCTTAATATCAAAATATTATTCATTTATTCGCTTTTTCAAATACGCGGATTCGAACGTAGTCAGTTACCTTAAATAATAACACAAAATTATATTTTCAGAAAATATTGTTGATATAACTTTTAGAAAAATTTATCTGACCTATTCTTTTGAATATAAACTATTGGCTAATGTATCTGGTGCTACTCGGGACTTTCATGTTTTTTGATAAAATTTCATCCCCCTTGATTAAAATATAAATCCCAGAAGTCAAATGTAAATATTTAATGTAATTAAGGACACAAAAACTAGCAAAAAAATTCTAAATTCACTGCAATATCAAAATCGTTTGGTTCAATAACGGGCCAAGGAGAAAGTTAAATGAAGAAATAAATTATCTGAAAGTCTCCAAAAAAAGATAGCAATACTAAAATTCTGAATAATTCGACACTCTTTTTAATTTTTTAAACCTTATTATTTATTAACTAAACAAATACATCAATCACTAATTTATTAATTTTCGAAAGAATTTTTTAAAAAAGTTTAATAAGAATTTAAAGGTGTCCGACTGGTACGGAATCTTTTTTTTATTTTCCAAATTTTAATGAACTATTATCTAGTCTTCTAGATTCCCCTTACATTATTTACTTTGACTTCTTAATCATAATATAACAGTTCCTACATAATTTGTTGTTCTATTTTTTTTCCAGTTTTGTTATTATTTTTTACTTATCATTAAATTATATTAAAGAAATTTTATTTTATTTTGAAAGAGTTTGTGTGCAGTAGTATTGCTATTATACAATTATTTATTCGTTTTTAAATTGCTGTAATTTTGAACATAAATATTAAGACCTTATTGTTCAATATTAATATATTTAGTAATTAGTTTTTTTCTTCAAATTACTACGATATATCGACAACTCTTGGTTCAATTTGGGCTCTAAATTAATATAGCTCCATGAGTTTAATGATTTTCTAATTTCTCCAATTTACTATCTTTACATTTCTTTGTTTTTTCCTTCTTTTTGTCATAGCTTTTTTGCTCTAATTAATTCTATATTGATTGTTTATTACTGGTACTGATTGTCATTTGCTAATAACTTTTCAATTCTATTTTTTATAAAGATAATTTATCCAATCAAAAAAGATTTCCAAACTTCACTCCGGATATATTCTTCTGATGTCGAATAAAATTACATTTACCTTTTGTTTCTTATAGGTATAAATAATTTTAACACTATTTACGTACGTTTTTCTAAAAATTTTCTAACTCTATTTTTGAGATAATCAAACAATTTATGCAATCTAAAGATTTGTTAATATTGTTATTTTAGTAAGATATTTCAATTCATTTTTTTTTTCAAGTTCCTGTTCTTCAGAACGCCGTAAGCTTTTTTAATTATGTATTTTTTTTCTCTCTAATTCATTTTAATTTTGTTTAAATAAGAAATATACCCCTTAATATAATTTTTATTGAAAATATTCTCTAACTTGATCTTTGCAGTAACTGTTTATTCATGAATTTTTTCCTAAGTAGTTAAGAAATCCTTTGAGTGTTTCAGTATTATTATATTTATTTAACTATCAAAAGCTAATTATTCGCATTATAATGTCATAACACTTATTAAATGTAGATAAAAGAGAGCTTTTTGGCTGTTTAATCGCTAATTATTTAATGCTGTTGGAAGAGATTTTGTTAAGTAAATTGAAAGTTTTTGCTGTCGGTAATTTATGCTTTAAACTGGGGTGAGCACATGTAAGCCACATCCGGTCCGTTAAGGGGGTTCGGCACATGAATTTTTGAAAAATTATCGATTTTCACTTTTTTATATATTTTTCAAAAATTCAAATATTTTCGTTTAAAATGATATATGTTATGAGGAAATACGATAATAAAAAGTATTTTTTATTTATTTTTTTAAATGAAGCTGCTCCTTGACGCGCATCGAACGGGCTCTGCTAGCAGCACCTGTGTTTCCCCTTGCATTAGTTTCGGATGAGCGCGAATCCATATGATGTTCAAGTGGAAAAATTAGAGTGGTATTGGGCTTATAGAAAAGTGTATCGGTACACATCTTTTGGATCTTAAAAGCGAATCAGAGAAACAGAGATTTAGCGCATGCGCAGAAGCGCGCGTAAAGCTTTTTGTTAACGCTTTTTTTTTATTTCACTCCTCATAATACTTCCATACTGTGGGCTTATATATGAAAATCAATTCTTAAAGAGTAAACTCTAAAAAAAGTTAAATGATGGAAAAAGCCTAAGAGGTCGTAACCGACTCATTGACATTTTAATATCAAAAATTCAAAGATATTATGGTACGGTTATTAGAAATATTACCAATGATCTACACAGCATAAAAACTCCTGTTTGTCTGTTTATTTTCATCGTCTGTCTTCAAACGAGATCCCTCAACATAGACTGCGTCCTGCGATAATAAATGCCTAGTGCAAGTTTCAAAAGACAGAAGCTGAAAATAACAAAAAGCACTATGATTATAAACACATACACCAAAATGAATTAAATGAAGTCAATTTTTAGAGATCTAGGGGATTGTATGTTATTAAAAAAAGGTTTACATGGAAAGACCTAGAAACCCCAAACGAGTCAATTAATAACACCATATGGTCAGTGATTCCACATTTCTGGGGGTTAAAAACTCTAAAGTTGGAGGTAAATATGGCTATTGCACCGTTCAGTATGAGTCATGTAATAAAGTTAATGATATTAAAACATTGTGATATTGAACCAAGCTATAACTGTGGGCCATGCTTCAAAAAACTACAGTAGAACGTCGTTTATCCGAATCAATTGGCACCGTACACTATTCCGATACGCGATTGTTCGGATAACCGAAAACAGAATGCGATCAATGCAGTATATGAAACCAGACACTATACGAATATTGAAAATCATCACATGTGGGAAACGTGCTTGAAGAAAAGGCAAAATACGTGCAAAATGTCATAATTGTACCTTTATTGTGGAAAATAATCAATTATGTTTCGCTGTACCATTGTACACCTTCGTTTTTCGATGCAAGGTCTTTGATTCTCTTGAGCAGCAACAGCAGTTGAGTAGGACAGCACTCTGTTGTTCGTACCACTCCACAGCTGTCTGTAACTCAGAAAATGCGTTAGAATTTGACGGACCTTTTCTACTTTCATTGTTGTTGTTGTCCTCGTTTTCATCCGTTTCATCGTTCGACAGGGACATTTCGGATAATAAGCGTTCGGATAAACGACGCTCTACTGTAAATATAATTAGGATTCATGCAGCCCAACGAAAGCATCTTAAGATCCCCAAAAAAGGCAAAATTGTTAAAAAGAATGAAAAAAAAGAATAGAAGAGACTTTTGTACGAGCAGAAAGGAAAAAAAAAAAATGCTTCATATACTTCTGGAAAGTACTAAAAAAGTAAATGCCCAAAAAATTACGATTTTTTTACTTTTAAATCCTGTTTTCTCAAAATGTAATATTTTTCACTTTATGTTCCTTTTTCTCAAAACTATTTATCATATAATCTTCAAATTTTCAGTGAACAGACTTTTAACACGTTTACACATTTTAATGGAGATAATTAGATATATCTAGCAAACTTTCTAAATATAACTTTTTTAAACTAAATTTTAAGAAAATTTTTTAAAAATTCATAATTAATTTAATTTTTGTTAAAAAGACAGAACCATTCTTTAAAGTGTTATTGATAGTACACATAACCTAATGTAAAAAATTTATTTATGACAAGTAAGTAGTTTCTGAGAAAAAGGTACATAAATTTGAGCAATTTAACATGGGCTCCTATGGGCGTGCTGGACCCCCTTAAGAGTTATTTGTAGCCCATCAATACAGTGAGAAGAATCCACCTTGAACCTCTGCACGACCAAAAATTCTCGCTCTGTTTTCTTCCACTAGGACCACCATGGCAATAGCATGTACTTCATTGATGTCAAACTCAAAGGCTGACTTGTGCCAAATAAACAAGATTTAACTTAAGGTGGGCAACGAAGAAAATCAATATTCATGGAAACTTAGGTTTATTTCGAATAATATATTATAACACTCAAACATATATGAAGGAATAAAAAAAAAATTTATATGTACGTCCTGACACTTGACATCTCTTCTCTACTACTATGTTTCCTATTTCGGGAAAAATTTTCATATGTTATTATATATTATTGTGTGCCAATATAATGAGCGGGCAGCAAAAATGTTGTGGGTGGCGAGTTTGACACCCCTGATGTACTATGTCGATATAATGCACAATAATTTCCCTCCTGATCTGGTTATTTTAAAAATTTTGTCTCTGCAACAACAAGTTTATAGGTTTAATGAAACCAAGAAGTCTCCAAAAAACATAAAATTGATTATAAATATCGTGCATTTAATGAAGAATGGACAAACAACTATATATAATTTTTCTTGGTAATACAAGGAATAAAACAAATTGTTGATTGATTAATGAAACAATAACCTTACTTAAGAGGTACAATCTGAAATGACGCCAATAAACAATTGAACATTCAATCCAACACGAATCATTCAATCTAAAATTAAATCTGTTTGAAGCTGTAGATCAGTGATTCCCAAAGAGGTCTATATGGACCCCCAGGGGTCTATGATGACCTGCATGGGGTCCACGGCAGCGAAAAAATAATTTGGAGGTCTATGAAGTATTAAAGGGGGTCTACGATGATGGCTCTCATTTAATCAGATTATGACTTTAATTTTAAAAGAAAATTTAATCAACCATCAATTACTTATTTAACAAATATATTTTTTAAATTTAATGAGGTTAATTTGCAGTTCCTAGGCAACAGCATACATATTATTAAAACGACCATCATTTTGGCTTTTTTGCCAGAATTAAGCTATAGAGGTAAAAAATTAACGTTGCAAATTTTCCCAGTTTCTCAATTTGTCACAGACAATCTGCCCGAAAATGACTTTTTAACCTATGTTTAACATTTAAAAACCCTTTATTCAGATTTTGAAACTATATTTGAGAATGATTTGATTATAGTGATACCACAGTAGACAATGAATTCATACGGTCACGTCAAAAAAGGAATGTCAAATTACGAGAGGAATTGATAGGAATAGACACTAACGGAGATATTGAAGTAAAGTTTAGAAACTGATATCAGCATTTTTGGCTTCAAACAGATATTCCTATTATTTATCCCTAATAATGGAATATTTTGAGAAAGTTTTTAATTGCTTTTCCTGTGAGAGTTTCAGCAAGGTTGCCAAACTCTAGAAAAAAAAGAAAGAAAAAAAGACTGGACACACACACACTATTAATCGATGAGATTTAGGGTTAAATTTGACAAGATTGATGCCAAATGTGAAAAATTTGTTATTGAAACACTAGATTCATCCCTCCGATTAAAAGCATTTGTTTGTTGCTCAGTTACTTTATGTAACAAAAATTTTATTATTAATTAAATTTTAATTTAATTAATTAAGATGTGTGTGTGCTTCTTAAGTTTCAAACACTATACTTTTCACTACTGTTAGAAATTTAAATCTTCTAAAGTAAATAGCACTATACCAGCTGTCAAAAAGACATTTAAATCGATAAATTTGGGGAAGGGGGAATTGGCAGTTATAGAGACTGCCGATAGAAGTGAAAACTTAGAACTTTTAGTATTAAAATTTGAAATTTCATAATGTTTGAATTGAAACTATCAACATCAATCTGGTTTTCACACCAATTGACACTCCGAGCAACAACTAAATGCATATGTTTATATGGTTTTTTTATTATTCAAATATATTACGGGTTGTACAAGATCATGACAAAATATAAATACAATTCAATTGAAATAACAATTAATATACAATCATATTATTTATGGATAGTATTTGTATTTACTTAAATTTCAATGTACTTGATTTTTAACATTATTTTAATTGTTTGCATCATTATCATCATTAATTTCAACAATACTTAGACTTTTTGTACTTTCAATTATTTCATTTTGTTCTAAAAAAGATACAATAGGCATATGGTAACTAAAGTAAGAAAGGTAAATGTTTGATTCAAATTATCTAAGTATCGCGTAAAAGCCGCATCGATCGTCGTTTTATGTATTTTGTAGTACTGAGTTTTCGATCATTGGACATATTTAAATTGATTGTTTCATTTAGAAATTCAATTAGTGGTAGATTTTTATCATCTGCAAAGTTAATATTGAAGTCTCCGCTTAAAATCATCGGTACATTATTATATTTTTCGCCAAATTTTTTTGAGTATTTCAAAACCTTCTTTCGAAGAAATTTTCGATTAAAAATTGTTGTATCTGTCTAATAGATTTTCCAGGCGAAATATAAACGGCAACCATTAATATGTATTGCCCATTCTCGGAATCGCAACGAGCAATGCACAGTATATACACATTGAACTTTTCACTAAATCCATTCAATTTCACTTTTCGATATACACAGCACTATACGCCAATTGTATAGCTACATATATACTGCTATAAGCATGTCGGTGACGCGAACGCACGAGATTTCACCCTTCCAAAAAGTGTCTAAAGTGAACAGCACACTGCGCTTGCGCCCGTCAGAGCATGTCGGTGACGCGAACCCATAAGATTTTCCCCTACCAAAAAGTGCCCAACGCCGCTGAAGAAGTTTTCACTTCAAAATCAGTGTTAGGTAAGTAGGGGGTCTATGCCAAACCAAAAAACATGCCAAGGGGTCTAGGAGACAAAAAAGTTTAGGAACCTGTGCTGTGTGTAGATGATATAAAAATAGAACATTAAATAAATTAAATAAAACTGTCAGTATTTTATTTACTTTGTATTTATGGATTTTTTATGGCACAATTTATAACTTTTTTGAAATGTAAAATTAACTAATAAATGCAATTATTTTAAAAAATGCGATCCTCAAAAACTTCTGTTTGCATAAAGTGGTTCCCGAGCCAAAACAATTGCCCATCTCTGCTTTAAACCCATTTAGTTATTTGTTATTACATTAACATTGCACTAAAAGAACACAAGTAGAAAAGAAACAACAACGTATTTCGTTAATTTCAAATCACAATCAAATGAAATAGGGGAACACCTCAAAAAAATTTTCACTTATTGGGGAATACATGTTGTGTAGTAATTATTATTATTAGAATTTATATAAATTTTTCATAAAAAGAAGTATTTATATAAGTTATTATAAAGTTGTTTTTTGATACTGGCGTGTGTGTTGATAAATGTTATTTCATTAAATTTCTTACTTAATCAATGAAATAGACAATTACTTATCTTTGAAATTAATTACATGAAAATATATTATATTTTTAGCTAAAAAAATCTTCATTTGTAAATTATTAAAGAATCTATATGAATAAACTATAAGTATTTATATTCAAAATTGCTATGAAAATTTTGACTTCTTACTCTTTTTGCATTTTTTTAGTTGATTAGAGATATTGTAAAGACAAACTATCTTCATATTTTCCCTAAAAATATTCTAACAACTCAATTAAACACAGCCAATACGCACTTTTTAATTTTGAACAATGTCAAATGACGTGGTCGACATCTCAGCTATAATCACACTCTATACAGAGGCGGATTAAGAGGGTGGTGGACCTGGCGGCCGCCAGGGGCCCCAAGCGCTAGAAGGGGCCCCAAGCTTGATGATTCCATTCATAAATTCAACTTACAACAAAAAGAACTTGAACCGATATTGCAACCCCAATGATTTCTCGTATTTGAGTCGTGTATCAGCCCTAACCATCTTTTCCCCGTATATCAATATTGTTGCAATCTGTACAAATTTTTCACATGTATTTTTTTTTTTTTGCCCAAATTTTATTTTGAACAAAGGAATACTATTCAAATCAAACAAGTCCATTTTCAGTTCACAGTCGTGCTTATTTACTGTTGAGTACACTGATGGTAAAAAATCCCAACACCAGGAAAAAAATATTGTCGACTAATTAAATTTCGGCAATACAAATCGGCAATCGGCTACCTATACAAATGTATAGGTAACATATTTAATTGATTAAAGTTGCCATTTCAACTGTGAAATGATAATACATTAAAAACCGATGTAACCACCCCAATTTTAAATGCAAACATACAAAAGTGCATGCCATGTGTCGTACTGGTACCGGATATCGGTTTGTAGGATGGAATTGTAGGCCTGTTGCTCTCGGTCGGTTAATATAAGGTTGTTCAATTCGGATTGTGGATTAAGTTGACATTGTCATCCAATGATGTCCCATTCGTGCTCGATTGGATAAAGATCTGGTGATCTAGCAGGCAGCGTAAAACGTTGACACCATATAGAGCCTGTTGAATTACAACAGAGATTAGGGAGCAGGATATCCTGTTGGAAAGCCCCCTTTGAATGTTTATAAATCGCAGTGCAACAGTTTGAATCGCCAGACTGACGTACTAGTTTGCAGTCAGGATGTATGAATTAACCTCGAGAGTGCTCCATCAATCAAAGAAAATTGCTCACGCCAGACCATAACTGTAGGTACAGGCCCAATGTATCTAGGTGACAGAAAGAGTTTTTGCAGGCGTTGACATGGCCTTCTTCTAATCAATATACAGCCATCACTGCAGTGCGTTCTCAACACTCGTATCACAGGCTGGGTCATTATTCTAGAGGCCCATAGCCTGACTTACAAAAAGTATGGCTTGGGGCCTCAAACCTGACTTTCCAGGCGGACCCTAATATTCTCCGTTACGCTACTGCATCTCTGGCACCAAGACAGAAACAGCTTTGATCGGAGAACGCAGCACATCGCCACTCCACTCTCCGATGACGCCACTGAAATCACAGATGTTAATGATTTAGAGATAATGGTATGAACGCTACAGGGTGTCTGGCTGGGATCTACTTCTTAAACGATTGATTTGTTACAATTCACTGTTTCAATCTTGTGACGGAAAAACTGTAATTTCTGATGTAGATGCACTACGCTTCCCAGCCACGTGGTGAATATCGTGATCTTCTCTGTCAGTGGTGACCCGTGCGTGATTGAACTATAGTTTTCTTGAGGTAGTGCCTTCCCTGGACCACTTCTGCCAAAAATCACGCGCTGTGGATATATTCCTTCCAAGTCTTTCCACAATATCACCTTTTTTTAGCTTTATTACACAACCTCCCGTTCAAACTCAGCGTGCTGTTGATAATGGTTTATCCTTCGTCTGAAAGTCATTTTGAAATAACATCAACTCATTACGTCAAATCTGTGCGTATTTGAAGTAAACTTGATTCACATCTTACACGTGGCGCAACTAGCGCCATATGTTCCTAGCGAAAAATTTGAATCAAAGGTAACTTTTAGATGTATCTTTAAAGGTATCTTCTAGAATGCATCAGGTTAAAGATCTCTTTTTGTTTAAAAATAATTTAAGAACTACTATGGGAGAAAAGACAAAGTGAACAACAATGCCTTATTATACAGGGTGGTCCCGAATTCATGGTTCAAACTTTAAGGGTAGATACAGGACATTGTAACAATAATTTATTATGTAGGTATGTATGGGCGCAAGTGACATGGTGAGGTGCTAATAGGGAAAGTAAAAGAAAAGAGAAATAGAGTTATCGGTTGGTTGCATTGCCGGTAGGGGGCAGTAGATGTTTAGCTGTCATTTAACATAATGCCTCTGAGTAGGAGAGAGCTCCATTCGCAATTGTGTTGACATCTATTACGGGAGACTTTACGTATATTGAAAAAGCAGACATGCATTACATGAACGGTCGTGCAAATGGTAATGGCAGAGCTGAACGGCGAATGTATCTTGTCGCAGTTTTCTGATCGACGAATGCGAAATCACAGAATTTTTCAGCGGTTACATCGTCAACTTTGAAACAAATTCATTCCACCTCACCAAACATGATGCTGGTCGACGAAAAGCTGTACACAGTCTAGGCCTGGAAGATAGCATACTGAACGTTGTCGCTGACAAACCAGAGTCAAGTACAAGAACTGTTGCTCATCACGTAAGTGTGAATCATCAGACAATCTGTAGAGTTTTAAACGAAAATCGCTTACACCTCTTCCATTTTCAGAGAGTACAAGCTTTGAGTCCGGCAGACTATCGTCTCCTACTGCCAGTGGGTAGTACAGCAATGTGCCCTGCAGCTGGACTTCACAGCTCGTGTACAGAACATTTACGAACAGTTATTGTAAATATTACACTTGTCAACGACACTTTCAATAAGCACTTTGTTTTTTCTTTCGTCTCTTGTTTTTGGTGTTTGCGCCTCACCGCTTCACACCCTCCCATGCATTCCTATACAATAAATTATTGTTACAATGTTATGCACCTGCTCTTAAAGTTTGTACCAGGAATTCGGGACCACCCTGTATACAGAACAAAATGTTTTGGACACAAAATAGATATGGTAAAAATATTTGATGAATTTGACAAAAAAATCAACTTGTATAGCAAAAATGTAAGCTCTCCAGTAAGGTTTTTTATTTTTTTTTATATACAGTGAAGAGAGATTTTTCTGTAGCCGTTGAGTAAAGTAAGCGACTTTATTCACTAGTTTTTCGATTCTTGAGCCCATGGGCCCCAAACCTTTTACCACCAGGGGCTTCCAACTACTTTAATCCGCCTCTGACTCTATACATCAAGTCTGCCAAACTCAAAGGATAACATGGACCAAATAAAGTAGGTCCATGCATACGAATGCTACAAAAAAAAGTATACTAAAAAGATGAGTTATCGTATACACAAAATAGGAGATGAAAGAGTGGCACTCAGAGAAGTACTCATGTTTCTTTTAATGAGAAATTGGTGGTCTTTCAAGACGCTGAAACCGGACTGGATTTGAATTATAGTTTGACACATCAAGCTCACCACAACGTTACCTCCTTCATATTCAGAAAGGATGACTAACATCTTTTTCTTTATTTAAAACAACATTGCAAGAAATTTTGAAATTCAGCTAAGAAATTTGTTTTTAAATTTTTGCAATATACCGTGTAATTTTTGCTGTCTACAAGTTTTACGTATTTTCTCTATGCAAAAATTAGGACTTAGAGACCCGATAGATTTAACATGAAACAGTGCCGCTAAAAGTGTCTTTAACGACAATATCCATTTGATCTACGTAATTTAAAATGCATTTCAGAAAAAAAATTTATTGGTTGCTTAGTACTGCATTTGAACATTATAGAACAATATTCATTCTTGACATTTTTAAGTTGAATTTCCTCTTCTAATAAACAATTGCATAAATCACTAAATGTATTATAAATACTGAAAATCTCTTTTAAAAATTTAAAACTATTTATTTCATTTTTTTTAAAAAAAAATCTATTGTTTTGAAAGTGGCTCTAAAAGTTCATTTTTATAATTGGGACCTTCTTTCAAAAAGAATTCTATTTCAAATTTCAATCGTTGCATTTCTTATTTTTTAGTGTTTATATTTTTTAAAAAGCAATGACTTATTTTAAGATAATAACAATAAGTTCTCTACTTTTGTTTATGTAATTTAGAAATTGGGGATGGCAACGGCTTTCGGAATTCGTATTGTGTTTATCAAATTTTAAACCGTCTCGCGGCTTTGGACTTTTAGGCTATTTGTACTTAGATTGAAAAGTTAATTTTTGAAATGGGCTCGTTCACAAGTAAACCAAAAGAACGAATGGAAACTCCAATCACAAGACCGTGTGCTCTGAAAAGGATAGAAGATCCACGTTCTCCAACAGAAGAAATTAGTAGAACACCAATTGAAGTAGCCGATAAAAGTCTTAGGGATAGCAGTGAAGTTAATTATTCCTTGAGAATAAATACACTAAAGGAACAGAACCAGTATAGTGCGCTGGGTTCTAGTCCTCAAGTGAAAAAAGAATTTTTTGGAAAAGATTTCAAGAAATTGAAGTCCACATTTGCTTCTGCCTTGGAGCGCGAAACCGTTACTTCTGAGTTGGACGATACTACTCTTGTGGATAAAGAAGTTAGTGAGAAAGAAAATAATAAACAATAAAAGAATAATGATATCAAAGTACTTTGCATTAGTAAGAGGTGAGTAAGAATGTATATACATTTTTTAAATATAACGTTTGTGACTTACTAAAAATAGATATAACGAGTCATAACGATACAAATGTTTTTATCCATGAAGTTTAAATTGTACTTATATATATGAAAAAGGAGACACCGAAATGTTTATAGGTGATATCATTTTTGCAAAATTAGTATTAAACAGTTACATTCTTATTTTCAAGAATTCACATCCCTAATTAACTGAAATTCTAGAATAATTTAAATAGTATGCCAGAGAAATTCTTATTTAAACTTTAAAATAATCTGAATTCTTAAAAAAATGAATAATAATTTTAATCTAATAAACGTGGTAAGTCTTGGAATTTTTTCTAATGGATTAGCTAGCTTGTTTATTTTTTATAGATAATTATGCAAAATCTAATTTTTAATGTAACTTTTCAATACACCATCATGCAGGTTTAATAAATAAGAAATTGCCTGTTATGCATGCCTTTTGAATGATTTCAATTAAACTAGTTTCTTGGATTTTTCCTGACTAATTTCATTCTTTTCCTCCAAATTTGTTTTGAGTATAAGAACTAGAAAAAATATTGAAGTTTCAACCTGAGTTCGTACTTTATATATTTAATTTTACATTCATTTTAATTACTTAGTACTAAATTTTGGGGGAAATATGTATTATTAAAAGTAAAATAAGTAATTATAAAAGTAATTCATGCACTGGCTAAGAATTTCAAAATGGTGTCAAGACTGGTTTTCAAGCTGGAAGCTGAATAATGGAAAACACTAAACAAGTTTAGCCAGATATAAGGACAACAGTTTATAATTTAATGAGCAACATTATGAAAAAAATCTATGCTTGCATTTTATCGCAACCTATAGGCGACATATATGAAACAAAGCCCATGGATGCCAATTCAGCATGTACGACACATAGGAAATTAGGGTTGTCAACATGGCAAGTTATTAATTGAGTTGGTGATTGTTGTGATAATATTTAAGTACCAAAGAATTAAAATTCAAAAGAAACACACCATTATGAAGGGATATCTTGAAAATCATTTATATGATCCTCTGTCAATTCTTCAAAACACTCAATTGCTTTTAATAAGCTTTGCTCTTTCATATTTTGCTTTAGTGTGCATGTTCTCAACAGTTGTATCTTTTCCATCATTTGTTGCACTTTAATTCACAATAGTTATTATACAAGCAACCTTGTGATGAAATATATTCAACCACAATATTCATATTTTTTTTCTGTAATTCTTTTACTTCATTCTTATTGAACGATCTATCAAACCAATATCTAGTAAGCAACAAAATTTTGCACATACAGAAATGATTTCTATTAAATTATGTGTACTTGTGTATTATTGCAAATTATTGGTGACATTATATGAAACAAATCACATGGTTACCAATTCAGCGCATACAACACATTGGAAATTAGGGTTGTCAACTTGGTGAGTTATTAATTGAGTTGGCAATTGTTGCGATAATAGGCAAGTATCAAATTATGTGCCTCTTGCGCTTTGATTACATCATGCAGAATTGTACCACCTTACAAGCAACAACTCCAATAAAATCTATCAATTGAATTTATTCTTTCTCTGAATCTCATGCTATTTCTATACTTTAGGCATTCATGTTTTCTAGCTAGCAAACTTTCTCTCATACATAATTTAATCAATCCCTTCTGCCTGTTTGCTTCAAAATAATTTTAAAAGAATCTGCTAATATTTGTATTCAATTGGTTTTGATCAGCCTTCCAGTACTCATACGTGTAAACAGTAGTAAAAGGAAGTTAAATTGCTTAATTAACTGCTATTATATGATTAGTAGGTTTACCAGAGATAGTGGAACTATCTCATTAACTTTTCGTAAAACTTATCTTAATTTGGTGACAGAAATAAACCTTTGCTAAGCGAAGCACTAGAATAGAATCCAACATTATTAAACTTAATTAATCTCTATTTAATAAAGATTTATTATTAGTCTCTGTTGTTTACAGTTGGTGTCATAATTTTTTTTAAAAATTTAGTTTGGCATATAACAAAGCTATGCTTGTTTAAAAACCCGATTGGCGACCTGGCGCATAATGCAGCTACACTAAAGCAAGTAAAAAATTTTGGATACAAATGTCAGATTTTAATCACCACAAATATTTTGGTTGGATTGTCGAATCGGCCACTTATCTCTCCAAATCTGGTAACCCTTTTGATTTTTGTATCAGTGAGGGAGAAGTCGGATCGTGTTGTGGTAGAGTTGCTACTCCAAAACACAATGTGCCAAATTAGGGATTTTTCAAAATTTGGCGGACTAGTGGCCGATTCTACAATTTCACCAATATTTTTACGTTTTATAAATTGTACTGATTTCCATGTCTGTATATGCAGATTTGGACTGCCAGCCAATAAAAAGCTTTACATTTAGAAAAGGGAAAGGAAATGCTGACATTTTGTAATGATATAGAAAAATGTATTTATTCATAACCAGGAAAATATATTTATTTTGGTCTCTTGTCCCTGCTTGGATCTAATTGCTGAGCATAATGAATATTTTAAAATTTATGTACGATTTTGTCTGTTGATAGTGTAATAGTGTGTAAAAAATACAAACTTTCATCTATTTATATACAGTTGGACCTTTATTTTATCAACCTCTGTTTTGTAATTTTTCCTGGAACCTAGAACTTGGTATTTGAAAGAAGAATATTTATGTGTATTGGAATTTTCCAACTAACAAATTTTTTCCCATGATTTAGCAACTTCATTAAATAGAGGTCTGACTATATATATTCCTCTTTATTTGTACATTATAACGTTAGAAGTAAACTTTATATCAGAGACCTTTTATATATTTAATCATTCATATGTTAAATGTAATTTAAAATTTATATTTGTAATATGTTGTGCTGTGATGTCTTAAGATTTC
The DNA here is from genome assembly GCA_019973975.1 of Trichonephila clavata. Taxonomy (NCBI): domain Eukaryota; kingdom Metazoa; phylum Arthropoda; class Arachnida; order Araneae; family Nephilidae; genus Trichonephila; species Trichonephila clavata. The sequence continues at coordinate 49,787 of BMAO01008265.1, read as the reverse complement.
TTAAGACCCTGAGCCTCTTTGTAAAAGTAGGCACCACCTACAACCCCTTTTCAAGTAGTAGACAGTATATAACATACATTGTGAAATATTCATACAAAAGGTAACTCTTAACAGATAAATGTGTGTGACGCGTAATCTCTCAAATCTAGGCACAAATCGACTACTACCTTTTGACTAAATGAATATGATGATGTATGGTGTAGTCTTGGACCTCGACACGGACAACAGACATGATATAATAATGCTGTCTTGCCACTGTTGCCAGTTAGCATATACTGTATTTAATCAAATCTAAGCCGCACTTTTTTCGCAATGTTAATACTACTGAGAGTCGAGTGTGGCTTAGATTCAAAGGCAGGAAAATTCGTTGGATTGGGCAATTTGAATGTGATACTAACAGTTAGAGAGCAATTACAAATTCATATATGCATTAAAAAAATTTAAAAAAGGGAAAAATAAATTAATTATTTGCTTTTTATTAGTTCTCATTCTAATTTTGTAAATGTAGGTATCAATAAAAAATTGTATTATTTTTGTATTTTTTCACAAAAACGTGTTAAGAATTTGGAGTGCAGCTTAGATTCAAGTTAATACAGTAGTGTTTGAAATTTCCAGTTTTTTGCAGAATATGTCCAGTAATAATATTTGATGAATAAAATTATTCAGGTCATGATCTAATTGAAGTCGTGACAAAGCCCCTTACCTGTGTTCAGGCCCAGTCGGCCCATGCCTTAAGATATCTTTGATAGTGTACATAAATCACTGCTAACATTTTCTTTCTGTAATTTTAATTACTTATCAAAGCCTGTTAGCTTTGTTTTGAGCTAAACACACACATTAGAGAAAGCTATGTTTTCCCCTTCCTTTTTAATTTTACAGCTGTTAAAAAAATAGTTATAGTGAGGTAAAAAAATTTCCTGTTTAAATGCATTCAAGTTTTCTTTAGTTGGTTTTAATTTTTGTATTAATTATTTTTAGGTGCTGTTGTCTTATTCCAGGAGGGTGCATTTCCTTTATTGTAAAAATAAGTGCCATACCACATTCAACTAAGTAAAAAGGACATTTACACATGCATTTAATGAAAGAAAATTTCTTTTGATAATTTAATTAGCTTATTCATATAAAAAGATCTCAATATAGCAATTCTTAGTTACTTTTTATCAACTATAAAGAATATTATTCAAAATATTCAGTTGTATATTCTAATCTATTGCACATCTTCCCATGAAAATGTCTGTTCCTACTTACTTCATAATGCATGTATATAATATTTTAATGTATAGTTTTCTCATTTTCTTTTGTAAAAACTCACTCTTGTACTCTTCATTTTTAATATGTAAATTGTGTAGGATCTATTATAGAAATCTTTTTAGATAATTATATAATTGTACTTTTGAATATCTTTTTATTGTATGCAATTTCGTATGTATGCTCTGTGATCAATAAAATTATGAAAATTAAACTTTTTGCTGTTTAAATATATAATTGATAATATTTATTATTGATGGAGAAATGAAATTGTATTTTAACTAATTATTTACACATGCTAGTTTTTTTCCTTCTGATTTTTTAATGCAACTAATTAATGTTATGCTAAATTTAGTTAGGTTTTCTAGCAAATACAATCAAGAATAAATCATATGTACTATTCATATCTGACAAAATTTCTTATATACACTCATATATATGTATATAATTATGGAAGTTAACTGATCATTTTACAAAAACAAATATTCAAGATTTGTTTTATATTATCAAGTCAGAATTAGGATTCAAAAGAAGAGTATTCGGGAAAAACTATAATTTTTGTTGAGGTGAATTTTGGGCAGTAGTAACCCTCAGACAAATAACTGGAGAACTGCCAATTTGAAACTTTAAAATCTCTATATAATTTATTGTCAAGTTATTTGATAGTTTGTACCATTATTCTGTTAAAATAGGAAATATCAGTGTCATCCTCATCATTTGACTTTGATTCTAAATTACAAAGTCCATCCTCAATAACCCTTGTATTCCTTGTAAGTGAAATGTTAACAAATAATCAAAAACATCAACGTGATGATTTTCAAAATTTTCACATATTCAAAATCTCTAATAATGTTTCATAAGAAAATTACTGCAAAAAATGTAACCCACAGTGAATATCCTTTAACACGAAATCGAGGGGACTGAAATATTTTTTTTGTGCTAAAATAATTTCGTTTTAAAAGATATTGCAAAAAAAAAAAAGGATTCAACAAAATTAATTTAATTAGAGTACATTTTTTATTTACATAGATGTGTACATATGCATGTATTTAATAAAAATCATTAAAATAGAAACATTTAAAAGAACTTAATGAGATTTAGTATAAAATTTTAAAGTTTTTTTTAAAAGCAAAACATTTATTGAGTTTTTGGGAAATAATCTGATATTTTTCTTTGCATTGTCTTTTTTTAGCATCAAATTGTTTGATGCCGTCCTTTTTGTTATTCATTTTACCATTGGAATTGCTTCTAAGTAACTTCATGGTGTTCCTCATTTTGCTGCATTGTTCATTTCATTTTCATTGTTGGAATCCTCATCAATGATATATTTTGAGCTTTGAACAAACTCCAAAATGTCTTTGTGTGCCATATAATTGAGGTTTTACACTCATTATCTACTGCAACGAATTCTTCTGATGATACACTACGACTGTCCAATGTTACAGAAACTTTCTCAGACATTTCATCAAGTGTTGGCTTAGTTTCGATATCCAGAAGGGAAATTTTTTCATGTTAAGAGCAAAAAGATGCATGAAAATATATAGTAATTTGTCAGGACTGTTGTATTTCATGTTAAAACAATATTTCGTCTTAATCATTTTTGCGTTAAACGTATTTCACTGTATATATTGTCAATACCTGGCCCAAGTCAGTGGATTTGCATGATGCAGAAAATCGACAGCGACTGTTGTATGATTATGTGGCATGTAAAAGATTCCTAGAGTGCCTATTTCACTTGGGTGCTCTCGACAAAATTAAAAATCCTAGTACAGATTCGCATCATCAAGAGTTCAGGTGCCTCCCTCTGTGGAGAAAGCTGGGCAACAAAATTACTTGCAGTAATTGGTATCACCAACAAGGTGCTGTGCTGACAAGTGATACCAGCTCCTGGGAAATATATTAGGTCTGCAAAGTTTAAAATTCCAATATGCAGCCCCGTTAAAAAATATATATATTGTCAGTCAAACATACAACCGCAAAAAAAAATGACACTTTATATAATTATAAAAACTGAAAAGCAGCAGTACTTTTTTTGTATTGAAATACAAATTGTGTTCACACACATGCATATTTATGCAAAAAGAAACACTTGAAACTGGTTAATGCAAAATAAGTCAATGAAGATAACATAATACGAAGAACATAGGTATATTGAGAAAAATAATTTGTGAATTAATGATGGCATGCGCTCTTCTGGGCATAATAAAATATAAAATTGGGTGGTATCTGGCCTAATTTTAAACTATGCTTGCAATAATGTATTTTTTAAGGAATCTATTTTAGAGCGCTTTTCTAATTCTTTATGAAGTTCATCCCATATATATTCTATTGCATTCAGATTTGGCAGCAAGGGGAATGAAGCTGTGCAAATACTTTGTTACAGAGCCACTCTTCATTGTGTGTTTTGGATACTTATGTTGAAAGATCCATTGGCTTCCAAACCCTAAACTCAATACATTCCTGCACAATGCTTTCAAGTCAGTGCTCTTCAAACTGTTTACTTGTTAAAACGTAACTAGTTATCGAGGCAACATATTCTGTTCATTGAAGAGCAGATACTTTCAGATTTAACTTTATTTTCTGCATCAGTGTTCAATAATTAAAATCATAGACCATCTACTGCACGAATTGTCTAAAATGACCAGTTGTTTCATAATTTCTTATGATAGTTTGGATAGTAGACTGATTTTTTTCAACAATTTTTGCTGTTTCACCATAAGAATTTTTCTATCTCCTTATTTTAAATTATCAAATTCTGGACATCAAACTCTTAAATTTTCATTCTTCAAGCCATTTTAATTGGAAAAATAACAATGCAAATTGTTAAATTAATTTTTCAATTATGACAAAATGTTTCATTTCTCTTTAAATAAGAGCAAAATCGAATGACGTTCTACAACGTCTTGTAAAATAGATTGACTTGCTGAGTAGATTTTTATGGCGTGAATTTCACTGTACTTTTGTATATTCTGGAGATTAATTTAGTTTGTCATTTATAAAACTGTTTAACTTACAAAATGAAATGTTCTAAATTTCATTTTGTTATTTACATATGATACCGTTGAATCAAAAAAGTCGCCAAATGCTGTGATATGCAGTCAGTGAAAATTTTTTCCTTTGCATGTGTGTGTTCAAGCGTCAAGCATGCTCAAAAATATTTTTATGGACTGATCGTTCCCTCTCAAACACAATATTCTTCATTGCGCATGCTCGAAAATAACATTATTTTTGTTTACTTCAAGTGTACGTGTGTTTGTTATTTAAAAATATCTCTATAATCTTCGAAATTGTCGACGAGCTGATTTGGAAGGAGTACGCTTGGTAATTTGTTTTTGCGCATGGTGCGTAAGCGATTACATTTGGCGAAATTGATCGATGTTATATAATACTACGTAAAAATCATTTTTAAAAAAACATACACGTGTATTTTGGTTTTTTGTTACTCTGTGTAAATAAAATAGTGGCATACATGCAATTATTTTCTTTGGGAATGGACTAGATCAGGGATTCCCAAAGTGGTCTATATCAACCCCCAGAGGTCTACATAAGCGAAAAAGTAATTTGGGGGTTCATGAGGTGTAAATAGGGTCTGTAATAGTGGCTGTTACTGAACCAGACCGTGACTTTAATTTTAAAAGAAAATTAAATCATGTGGAAACCAGATTTTACCTATTTAACAGATTTATTTACTAAATTTTTAATGAGGTTAATTTGTAGGTGACAGCATAAATTTTATTATATCAAGGACCATTTCAACATTTCTTTCCAGAATTAAGCTAAAACAGTATTTCATTGGAGGTTGCGAATTTTCTCAATTTGTCACACACAATCTGTCAGGACGTTTTAATCTACAACATTTAAATATGCCCTTTATTCGTATTTTGAAACTAGGTTTGAGAATGCTTTGACTATCGTAATACCACAGTGGACAATCAATTCATATGATCATATTGAAAATAAAAATTGCATATTACAATAGGAACTGATTGGAATAGTCACTAACCATGATCTTAGAAACGGATGTAAGCAATTTTGGCTTTAAAGAAAAACCCGTTTTTTATCCCAAATTATGGAATTATAGTGAGAAAATTTTTAATTACTTTTTCCTTTCTCCAAAACAAGAAAGAATGGGAAGGGGGGGAGGAAACGGGTCATTACTAACAGAGGAGATTTAGAGACTGATAATTAAATGTTGAAAATTTGTTATTGAGGCACCACACACAGCCATCCCTCCCATTAAAAGCATTTGTTTGTTGTTCAGTTATTTTATGTATCAATAAAATTTTAATCTAATTAGCATGCACTTTTTACTTCACTACATTTAGAAATTTAATTCTTTTGAAGTAAGTAACTGTTATAAAGCATTAAATAGATAAATTTTTAAAAATTCAATATTAGGTAAGCAGGGGGTTTATGAGACAAAAATGTTTTGGAACTTCTGGACTTGATTTATTATATCTATATATATATAAAGGAATAGTTCACACACAATTATTCACAATCCATTAGACAAATTCATCTTCCTTTCAGGTACACTACTGTATATTATGAATTGCATTATTACAATGCATATGCGCTATTATAAATGACACATGCCTTATATTCTATTTGTGCCTTCAAGATTAAGAAAGTTATTGATATTGAAATGCGCAACATGTGTTTTTTTCTCTGCATTAACATACTGCTTGTGTTAAATTGAGTTTTACATGGAAAGTACGCGTCCCAGCATGAACTTGGATTAAATTATGGCAGTCCAGAGAATTTGAATAGGGTTACCATATTAGGGTGACTTTATCGCCCTTTGGCCAAAAATTTTTACCGCCTATAAACCATCGAGAAGTCTCTGGAATCGACCCTTCTGGAAATTTCCATGAGTCTATATAAAGGTCGTACAGTTCAAAGTCATTGGGATTCCGAAGCGTGGGAGACCAAGGCTGAGATGGACAGACTCGGTGGAATCGGACTTTAAGACTATAAATGAGAAAACCTGGAGAACGAAGGTGAATGAGAGGTCACTGTGGAGGAAACTTCAAAGGAAGACACTGGCCAACGAGGGGCAGTCTTACCAGATATGATGATATAAAGGTCTTTGAAATTAAGAAGTCAATGAGTCGAGTTCAGAGTCTGTGCATCGTTTTCGATAAGACAGACTTTATCTGCCTGAATTCCTGCTAGTGGAAATGTTCTAAAGAGTCTTTTCTGCAGCGCTGAAAAGCTTGTGTGCAACGAATGCATTTTCCCATTACTGTAAATAATCTGCTCTAATAGTTCTTTGTGTATAAACGTCGATTTGTCTTCGTGTAGTCATTTTTTCGTCTTTGTCCTTTGATAAATAAACTAAACTCAGTGGCGCAACAGCCCATGAGAGCAAAGGCCTTCTGTGCCCATCTCTGTATACGTGACCTTGCATGAGCAGATATCCCGGTCAGGTGGTCAGTCTGATGTGAAACCCCCAGTGCTTAGTTCCCAAGCAAGCTTGGTACTCATTCATCTACCCTTTGAAGGGATGAAAGACTGAGTCAACCCTACCCAGACCAGGATTTGAACCCCAGACCTTTGGTTTGGAAGCGCGAAACGCTACTGCTCGGTCACTGGACTTGTTAATAAATTTATCATTCAATTAATTGGAATCGTCGGCTGTTTTTCACCCACGCGAATGTTGTAACAATTTGTAATTTTGTTGTAAGTTTTTGAAGTCCTCGGTTTTATACATTTACATTTTGAATATATTAAAAAAAGGGTTAATTATGTAAAAAGTATTTTTTTGTATGAAATAGAGCACCATATGAATTAAGTAACCATATGATTTGATATAAAATGTAAGAAAATTTTACTTATTCGTGTATACCCTTGTGGCTAGAAAAAGAAAAGTTTATTTAGCTGCATAAAGTTTTTAATCGAGGCTTGTTTTTCAGCTTTCGAAATTACTTATCTATGAGAAAAAAAGCTTTCTCCAAATTAACTAATGAGCATTTGAAGTGGCTGATAATAATCAATCTGCTGTGAATTTGATCCTCGAATGTAAATAAATCTCCTAATGAGTTACATAAAACTCATTTATCCTAATTATGTTCAATTTCAATTTATGAATTACCTTATATTGTAAGTTTTTAGGATAAATTTCATATTATTGATTACTGTTAAAATGTTAACTTCATTATGTTTCTCGGTTATTGCGTTTCCTAACAAGCTCATATTATTTAATTACATTGTAAATTTTACAATGTAACCAAAATAAAGTTTGCGGGTCGGTGTAGTTTGGAAGCCCCTAATCTGAACGATATTTAGAAGACATGCTCAATTTCAATATTCTAATTTTACTTTTTCGACTGTCGCTTCTAACTCACTGCATGCGCGGATTGTCTAAAATTTCTTCCCTGCTGTTATATGTGGGAAAATACAAAATTTATATACAAGTTTCATAAAACAAAATATATCCCATATTCTTGCAAATTTCCACACTTTGCTGCAGCCTTATTTCTGTGTATGAAAATAACATTCACCCTTAAGTTTTGTCTACTAAGGTACAGAGGCGGATTAAGGTAGTTGGAGGCCCCTGGCGGTAAAAGGTTTGAGGCCCATGGGCTTAAGATTCGAAAAAATAAAATAGTGAAAAGAGTCGCTTACTTTAAATTCTCAAAATAAAATGTATTGCTATAGTAAAAAACTCATCGGCTAAATAAAATTCTTAACTGTATATAAAAAAAATTAAAGACCTTACTTAAGAGCTTACAGTTTTGCTATACAGTTTGATTTCTTTTTGACAAATTCATCTCAATTATTTTTACCATATCTATTTTGTCCAAAACATTTTATTCTGTATATAATATGGCCATGTTGTTCAATTTGTCTTTTCTCCAATAGTACTTCAAAAAGTATTTTTATCACATTTTAAAACTAAAAAAGATCATTCACCTGATGCATTCGATATCGGTATTGTTAAAAATTTTTTCAAAAGTTTTTCTACATTAGGAGGCCTTTTGCATCTCGATAAATTTCTAGAAGGGGTTTCATTGTATCTTTCTTTTCTTTTCATTTCTTGTTCCAAGGTGGCGTGGTTGGTTTGTCGCTGCCCTTCTGCACTCGTCAAGCTTGAGGCCCCTATCAGCGCTGGGGCCCCTGGCGGCCGCCAATTCCGACACCCGCTTAATCCGCCCCTGCTAAGGTATTTAAAAACAACGTGCGACAGAAACACGCATGCATTATAATTGAAGTACATTTTTTTTTCACACGATGAATACGTTCTTCGTGAATCTTTGCAAGATACGCTCCTCCGAGAACGATACATGAACTAGCACCATATAAAAAGGCTGCAGCAAACTGACCAACTATCGTGTGACAATCAATATTTCTTAATCGTGTCAAGAGTTAGTAATTCAGCTGTTAAAATGAAAAAAGTTTTTGCTTGAACCGTGTAAAAAAAAAATGATTGCATATCATATAAGAAATAAAATTGTATTTATATAATGTTTAATTTTTGGCTCACTATATATATATATATTATATATATATAAAGAGTATTAGTGTAACATAAAAAATGTAGGTAGTACGCAGGGGAAAAAATATTTTAACTTCAATGAGCAATTTTTTGTATATTGTTGTCAAAAAGGCTTGTGAGACAGAATATTGACTTAAACGAGTAAGTGTGGCAGGGAATATGCAGGTTCAAAGATCAGAGTGCGCCCCGAAATTTACTTAGTATGTAGGATATTTAATAAATATGATTACTTGATGGTAAAGCTTTTAAAGTTAAGCTAGTTGAAAAGTTGTGACTTTATCATTTAAAGCAGATGTGATAAACAGTATTGAAACAGTTTTTTTTTTCTTTCATTTCAATCATTTTTTGGAAACATATACAGCATGTTCGAAAAAGATTACCCCTTTTCTTCGCGCTCAGTGTTTGGAGAAATGTGTTACACTGTTTGTGTGTGTGGCTATCAAGATATTCCAAGTTTTGATTGAAATGCCTTCCGTGTTCTCATGAGCAAAAACTTTTCAAGATGGCGCCCAGTGGCGTATAAACTTTTTTATATGGGAGGGGGTGTTATATTTTAAAATATACCAAGGCATATAATCTTTTTCAAAAAATTGAATATCAGTTATTCTATGGAGGTTCAAACCCACACCCTTGTGTATGCCACTGATAACGCCCGCCAGATAACAGAAGGCATTTTTTCTGCTGTGGAATTCGCGCAAAGAAATTGCTTATCACATTTCATTGCAATTTTGGGCAACAATCTAGGGTCGCAATCCATTTAACAAGTTCTTACAATTTATTGAGACAGGTTGCCTATGTAAAGACAGAAGTACAGGCCTTCCATCTCTTTTAGAAGACTGGTCGGGCAATCCTTTCCAATGCAGCTCCATGAAATTAGTTCAGAATTCATAATAATGATTTTGAAGCTGGAAAAATAATTGATATATTGTTACCTTATTTTTGGTGTATAAAGAATTCTAATACATCGGAGAAGGGTTAATAAATTTGTGAGAAGAGTACAGTAACCTCGGCTTAAACGAAACCAGAGTTATGCGATTTTCAAATCTCATCGATTCATCTTTTGTTTGAGAAAAAAATTGGTAATGTGATTGAAGAAATAGTCGATCTTGCCAGACAAATAAATGTAGATTTGGATATTGATAACGTTCGAGAACTCTGGATTTTAAACAATCAGGAGCAGACAATTGATGAGCTCATAGAAATGCATGAGTAAGACATTGAAAAACTTGAGACTTAAAGATCAGTTCAGTCAGAAAATCGAATGGGGGCTGGGAATTTAATAAAAGGTCTCAGTCCTCTTGAAAAAGGGTTACAAATTTTAGAAAATATAGACTCCAGCGATGAGCGTATTTTTTCAACAAAACAAGGAATAAAAAAATATATTAGCAAGCTGCAAGAAAATTCCGAGAGAAAAATAAAAATCTTCGCAGCCGGCAGACTACTTAGTTAGATTTTATGAAACCTTCTGCATCATATTAACTTCGGTTTGCGATTTTAAATTTGTGTTATCTAAGATTTTATTTAAAATTTTTTTTTCTTCCTAAATTATTACTTTTTTTTTGTCTTTCGCCTCAAATAAAAATAATTTATTTGCGAAATCATACCTGACTTACGCGGTTATTACTCAGTACCTCCTATCGCATATGTTCGGGGTATTACTGTACATTTTCTATTTCGGACACAGAGTATAAGAAGTGGAACTAATATTCGATATTGTTAGAAAGTATCGTTTTATACAAGGCTTGGTATCTATTTTGCTTCATTTAATTTCAATTTGCTTGTTGTTCACAAAATGTTCATCTTTGAAGTATATGGAAACAAAAACCACAAAGGAGTATAGTGCTTCCGATGATGTTACACGTCCTGTACAATGATACATAGTTTAAGGATTTCAACACACAAGATCACGTAACAATCGATAACGTTTTATTCACACATCCTGAAATAATGGCTTTTTTCAGTTTTTTTTTTTAAATTTTGTTTTTCAAACTTGTTTTTAAATTTCACCCAGATACAGAAAAACAACGTTCCATGAATTATTAATGCTCATGTTGGAAATATGCTTGGGAATGTCAGGTACATTTAGCTGGTGTGCATTTATTCTTTCTACCAAGAAACTGCATTATAAGCAATAAAAATTTTGGTTATGGACGTTTCAAGATACACTCACGCGAATACTGTAAATGATGAAAGCCTATACTTTTTAGCTTGTGATCCATTTATTGTGTACAACTGTTAGGGGCAAAAGCATTTCATTGCCGCATTTACATCAATATATATATCATGTCTTCAGAGTTTATTTTTTAGATTAATTCATGGCATCTATACTTAAGCGTATTCACTGTAATGTAAATATTAAGTAAAAGTTTTGTTTGTGTATTTTGGCAACAGCTAGTATTGTATTTTTTTGTGGAATAAAAACGTTTGATTTTAGAATGGCAGGATATTTTATCGTTCTTAGAATCCGGATTTATTTTTAATATTATGATTTTTTAAAAGTTATTTTGCCTTATTCAACTACAGAACCAGATACGCTGCTAACGTAATAGAGTTATTTATTTGCAAAAGGATAACGTAATAATATATTCGTAAGTAATTTTTAATATGCTTCGTATGCTTAATTTTTCCTTTATTTTTTGTAAGCGTAATTTTGAATCACACTAAGCATAAAGTAAAGACTAGGTATTCCACGGTTTAATATATTCTTCATACTTGTAAAACGTATTTGTATTTTTTCTTTCACAAAGTTACCGATAGTAAAGACAAATAGTAAATTTTGTATTACCTTTTCTTTTTCATCGGAGCTTATATCATTAATTTTACATTATTGTTTCACACTTAGAAATCATCCTTATTCGATTCCTGAAAAAAATATAGCCAAATTGTTTATCTGACTCCAAACTGATACACTATTACAATGTAATTTCCGAAAATGTATCCATCTACAGAATTTTCTAGCTTTCGCTTTTGATCCATTGCAGTAACAATTTCTCTCCAAAATACGACTGAAAAACTCGTTAATCTCAATAACAATTATCTCATTCTGTAAACAATTTCATGGTACTGCTATCTGTATCCAGTCGAACCAATTAAACTTTGACAGTTTTATTGTTTTTGACCCGAACAACTCAGGAAAATATTGACATACCTCGTTTGTGCGCATTGGTGAAAAGTTTCACTAAGTGAGTAGAGCTCTCTTGCCATCTTTTGGTTGGAAACCTGCAATAAGCTTGCTGTCCAACAAGCGGCTACACCATAGGTTCCCAACCTTTTTTGAACTGGTGCCCCCTTTTTTCTAGTAAATATTTCGATTCCACCCCCTCCCACACAAGAGAAATAAGAGTGTACATAATACATGGTGAAAACAAGAGTTACGTTTTAAAAAATATCCTATTGCTAAAAGAATATGTTTTTTAATTTCATTTTTTTCTGAAGCCCCGATTTTTTTACTTGTGAATCTGAAATATCTATTGCCATAAATTTATTAAATGTGTAATATTATATATTTTAGTTATAGGTAGGATATTGTTGGAATTGAAACGCTACAGAATTTCTTCCTCATTTAAAAGAGAGGAATAAAAGTTTTAGCTTACATGTTATAAAGACAGGCAAGGGTTTTGATGATACGAAGTAATTCGTAATAAACTATTGCTCTCAAAATAAATATAAATTGACAGTTACATCCTTTAAAGAATCACGTTAATTCCTGGTTAACATATTTAAGTATGTTTCTTGGATAATATACGTAATGAAATGCAGTGGACGAAACATGTTTCCTACTGCTCACAGACAAAGACAACACATGCACTACAGAAATTAAAATGCACTATATCATTCAATTTAATAGGTCTGAATGTAATGTAATCTTTAAGTTTTTCATCCACTTCCCGAACTATCAAAATATGTGAATTTTCGTACATGTGATATAGAAATGATTTAAATACGTACAATCAACATAAGGTAAACAGTATTAAAGTTTACGTTTGTTAGTACATAATCAGCGTGTTTTTTAAAGTCCTTTTTTGGTTAATCTGGTCAAGCCCCTCCGTGCCATCTCAACGTCCCCTAATTTTCACTGGGTCTTTTCCTGCCCCCCTGAAAGCCTCAAACGCCCACGTTGAGAACCTATGGGTTACACCAGTGATTCCCAAAGTGGTCTATATAGACCCCCAGGGGTCTATGACAACCTGCAAGGGGTCTACGTCAGCGAAAAATTTATTTGGGGGTCTACGATAGTGAATCTCATTAAAACCAGATCATGACTTTAATTTTAAAAGAAAATTTAATCAAGTGGAAGCCATGATTTACCTATATTTAACAGATTTATTTACTAAATTTAATGAATTTAATTTGCAGTTACAAGGACCATCGTTTCGTAGTTCCTTGCTAGAATTAAACTAAGGAGTATAATATTGGACGTCCAGAATGTTCCTAGTTTCTCAATTCGTCGCACATAATCTCTGCCAGGAAAAGGACGTTCTAATCTGCGTTCAACATTTAAATGCTCTTTAGCCTGTTTTCGAAACTAGGTTTCAGAATGCTTTGACTATGGTAATATTTCAGGAGGCAATAAATTCATATTGTCACATTGAAAGGGAATAAAGTGTGTGTGTGTACTTATGTACACCCGTAAGAAGTTAAACTTCATTGGCTTAACAAGATAAAAATCTTTCTAAAAATTTTAGCCTTCGCGTTATCCTACGTTTGTAGAAAAAACGACACTAATAAAAGAAAAAAAGGTGTTTAATACATTGAAGGTTTTATTATAACGCATTGTTTAGTTAAATAAAGTTTATTTAAATATAATAAAATTATTTCTACATGATTTAAAAATGGACAATTTTTAGCCTGCAATGTATACATATTAATATTTATTATTTAATTCACGTCCATTGACAGTAGTCAATGACGTGACTGACAGTCATGTCAGTAGACATGTGAATTACCAGAGGCTTATGGTAGCTAAAGTATGATACAAATAGTCTTGTAGGAACTTTGTCTAAATATCGTACAAATACAGCATCAATAGACGGAAAGAATTATTATTTATTTCATTGCTTTTCATCTATTCAAGCATAGATAATTTAATAATAATAATACGATGAATCAATGATCTTTTTGTACATAAACTGCCGAAGTCTTGGTGTATTGATATTAAAAGCAATCGCATTACGTATTCTGAGTTGAATTTGTTTTTGCAGCCCCTCACATGAAAAAAATATATTTCACTTAAACATAACTTTCTCAATGGCATTAAAATGTTTATAGCTGTGTGAGATTTACTGTGTATTATGCATGAGAGAGTTTATAATATAAAATTTAGGAACTGTTCCTGTTTAAATTTAGATTTTAACATCGAATTTTTTGATATGCCGATAAGTTCTTTAAACTCCTACATTTTACGTGTTTTTTCCCCACAAATGGAAAAGGAATATTTTCCATTAGAAAACTATCTAGTTTTACTCGACATTGTGCTTACGAGTATAATATTATCTCATGGAACCCAAGGTAGTAAAAACAATAGAATATTCACAATCTAGTAGGAAGTAAGTATATATACACAAAGATAAAACGTGTGTGTGTGTTTTAATATTCTTCTGTTATATTACAATAAAAGTTTTTAGAGTTGAATGATATCAACCTTAAGTGAATCCGACCAGCTAAACCCAAGATAAACACGATTTAAATAAATTTAAACACCACCGCACAGGGACAATAGAACCAATAACAGGGGGGGGGGGCTTCGGCAGACTGTATCTGGAGATGAGGTGAACTTAATGTGACACCTGAGACCTCATATTGAATGTCTGGGCGGGAAGAATCGTTCGCGAGAAAATTAAGATATCCGCCTGAAAAGCCCCCGAGTCGTGGTAATTTTAAAATAATTAAAAAATTTAAAACAATTAAATAAAATAGAAGCACGGCACCCACCAACTCGAAACTCGGCCTGGTTGTGGGGAATCACAAGAGGAATCCATTCGAACCGGTCCGGAGTCTGTAGTTGCAAATGGGGCCAAGGCTAGCTTTGGAAAGGAAAACGAAACTAACTCCCCCTGTGAGGTGGAAGCAACTGTGACGTAAACGGTCACGTACATCCCAACGATACACAGAGTAGTAGGTGATCCCAATGTTTCATCCTTCTATCTCTATAATATCGTGACGTCATTAGGAGATCGAACCCCATAGGAATAGCATGGAAATTCTAATTTTAGTGATAACGCCCCCCCCTAGGCCAACTATCTACACATGAATTGCAACAGATGAAAGAGCTCAACGAGGTGCACTTATGGTCTGAGTTTCATTAACAAAGCTCAAAAATCCTCCTCGGTGATATGCGGGATTTAAAAATTTTTTAAATAATTTTAAAATGTTAAATATGGATGAAGAAATGGGCTATTGTCCTGAAAAAAAATATATCTAGGATGCTCATAGGGAGAACAATCGAATCCAGCCGGTGCGGTCGACCAAGGTAACATATGTTTCGAGTTATTACTGGGGAAGCCCTGGAGGAGGGGAGAGCACCGGAGGGGGCCAATTCCAAATAAAGCTTGAGCTAATACGAAAATATGACGAACCTCCAAAAATCCAAGTTCCAAGCTCAATTCCTTAGGGGGATGAAATTTTTTCCAGTCCCCATAGGGTTAACATGGGAGCATGATATTTTAGTGCTTAAGCCATCCGCATGCCTACTCAATGGGAATAAACTAGATGACTGGATGGGTCTCCATGAGTGAAATAGTTGGTTCAAATCTCAAGTCCGAGACTCAAACAGGAGCCAAGATATTGTGAATTTAAGCAAATTTAAAAAGTTTAAAACAATTAAAAACTATGGAAGAAATAGCCCTATGAGTATGAAATTATAATAACTGGAAGAGTAGTTAGAGAGGGATTGAATTAGCCAGGTCCGAATGGACTGTGAGGCTCGGGTGCCGACATATTAGCCAAAACGCTGTAGAGGGGGAGGAATGTCTGCCAACAGATATAGTTTTTAACAACAGCTAATTACGATCCCCCAAATGTCAGTCCCCTAGCACCAAAAAAGTGGCATGTTAGAAAATTTCCTACCCGATAGGAATAACATGGAGGACTAATATTTTAATGTGCAAGCCCTCCCTTATCCCAAGCACATAGGTATCAAATACATGTAGGTGGGGACACCCAACGGTGTGCGCGTGCATTTGTGTCGTGACGGGGTGTCGTCACATCCGTGAAGGTGTGCGCGCGAATCGAAAAAATTTAGTCTCATCCTTTTTCCCTAACGCCCCAAAAGAAGTATAACTTCAGCAAAAAAAGAAATGTCATATGACAAGAAAAACTGATCGGAATAGGCACTAAGAAGATCTTAAAGTAAAATTTAAAAGCCCTCATGTAGTTGAACAGTGCGACGTTAATATTCACTCACTAAATTAAAATTTAGAAACGGATATCAGCAATTTTGGAAGCACCAAATTGCTGATATCTGTTGGATGAAGCCCCAGGCTCATCCTTCCCATCAAAAACATTTGTTTGTTGCTCAGTTACATCATGTAACAGTTATTTTATGCATTAATTAAAGTTTAATTTAATTAATTAATATTTGTTTCTTAGGTTTTTAAGCACTATACTTCACTACAGTTAGAATTTTAAATCTTTTAAAGTAAGTATAGCTCTATGCTAGCTGTCAAAAAGACATTTAAGTTGATAAATTTGCAAAAATTCATTATAAGGTAAGTAGGGGGTCTACCCAAAACCGAAAAGCATGGCAAGGGGTCTATGAGACAAAAAAGTTTGGGAACCTCTGGGCTACACTAAAGCATCACCGGTCAAGCTTACAACCATGACCGCTGGGTCACTTTTGATGACTTCAACGTAATTTTCACTCTTGTGTTGTAGTACATTACTATACACTCATAAATAAAAATCGTCCTCAAGATTTTGAATGGATATTGATGCTTATGAAATATTTTTTTATAAATTAAGCAACTTAAGGTATTTTTAAAGCATCAATTTTTGAAAAATAAATATAATGACACGGATTCATAAAAGAAAAATTTTATCAAACAAAAAAGTATTTAGATGAATAGTCATTTTGGATGAAAAGAATAAAGATTACAGTCGGACCTTCATTTTGCGAACTTTTTCCTGGAACCAAAAACATTTTACGATTTTCTACGTAAAATAACCCCAAAATAGCGAAGTGCATTTTCTATTTAACGAACTTTTTGTGTCTTGGGATTCGATTTTTTTCTCCCTATTTTTTAAAATATTTCTGAACCTCCATATGATATGATAAAATCATCTGAAAGAATTCGACGTCGACACAATGTACGGAAAATACGCCTGAAGGGGGTGGGGTTTTGGTGCATTGCAAAGATGCGATTCGTATATATATTATGAAAGAAAACATTTTTTTAAACAAAATTAATAGATTTATTAATTTTGTATTTAATAAATTTTGTAATTTTAGTAGTTAAATTAAAGACACATGTGCTAATATATACTTAAAATTATAAAATTTCATTAATCTTAATATAAAATTACTTTTTTGAAGTTGAAAATAAGAGTATTTCTGAACAGGGTTTTTTTCATTCATAGAATTTTTTTTGACGGGTAAAATATGTAAAATAAATAGATATTAATTTACAAAAAAAGGTGTGAATAATTACTTTTTATAATAATGTATAGTGTTGATGAATTTAAAATTTGTTTTAGTGGTTTTTAAAGTATATAAGAAAGATAAATCTCCATTTAACGAATTTTCCCACATAACGAACTGTTATTTAAGATTTAGCGACTTCGTTGAATAGAGGTCCGAGAGAGAGAT
The DNA here is from genome assembly GCA_019973975.1 of Trichonephila clavata. Taxonomy (NCBI): domain Eukaryota; kingdom Metazoa; phylum Arthropoda; class Arachnida; order Araneae; family Nephilidae; genus Trichonephila; species Trichonephila clavata. Next base: position 32,238 of record BMAO01008265.1, on the reverse strand, counting down.
TGTTATTTATTTTTACAATTTTTATTAATCGTCAATTTATTACAGATATCTTAAATTTACAAATATAGTTTTGAGGCGCGAATGTTTTATAACATGATATGAGAACATTACAATGCGCAGAGATTAATTATATGTAGCTCAATACTTTTAATTCTACGACTTCCTCTACCTCTCGTGTTACACTCAAGCATTTCTAAAAAAAATTTTTAAAAATATGTTGATGATAAAAAATTTAAAGAACTGAAGTAAGTCAGAAAGAAACAAAACCTATATTACAAATCAATTTTCCCAATAAAATTATTTATTTACGGAAAATATACATTTCACTTTAACATCGCACATAGAAGCAAACAAAACAGAATTATGTACAATCACAAACTATATACATATTTGCACAATCAATTTTTATTTTCAATTTTCACTGAATCCAGGAGGAAAAATAAATGCTATTAAGCGAAATACAAAGAATTTTTCGCACAAGCATTTACAGTCAACATAAGTGAAAAATAAATTTTTAAAATATCTTTTTTTTTTAAAAAAAAAAAAAGTACACTAAGTAGGTACAAATAAAATTTTACAGCTATTTCAAATTTATTGCTAATGTGCATTTGCACAGTTTTAAACATATTAGAAAGCAACTAATACACATAATTGATTAATAAATTAAAAATTTCAGAACATTATTGAATAATGATCCATATTAATCACATTCAAAAAATAATTCAAAGTATTGAAATGCTTGTATTTAAAATTTTAACAAACTGATAAGAAACTAAAGTAAAGGCAAATTTACTTATGATACATGTATTTTAAAAGTTTAGAGAGAGAGCAGAGTTCTAGCAATGCTATTCTACAAAATTGAGTGACATTTTAAATTATTTACTAAACATAAAGGGGGTAATAATCAAAATATAAAAAGGCACTGACTTCATGTTTTTTTTTGTGTGTGTTTCAGATACAGATTGCAAAGAGAAAAAAAAAGTATTCAGTTCAGAAATTAATCCACTTAAGCAGTGTTTATTTTCCCATTATCAATACTTTAAAGAAAACGGTTTTTACCGTAAAATCCGGCGTATAACGCGCACTTTTAACTCAAAAAAATAAAATCGAAATTTACTGGTGTGCTTTATAACACCGGGTATATAAATAATAGCGGTGGGAAAAAAACACACACACAGAATGAGCATAAAAAAATCAGACTTCTACATAATTTGGAATACTGTCTATTTAAAAGAATGCCATTCCCAGTGAATTTAAAGAGTTGTGGTTCAAGAAGTATGCTATTTTTTTCAAAAGCCTGGGATAATGTCTCGAATAAATGACTTCAAAACGTAACAGCATTTCAAACATACATTTCAAGATCTTGCGTAAAAAAGGGGGTGCGTGTTATACGCTAGATTTTAAGGTACTTAATCGGTTTGTTTATACTTAAATATGTTTCTATTAGCAATAATGCAAATTAATATTTATTGATAATATATAAATAACTTGTATAAAATTTTGGAATGCATAAATGAAAACAATTTTACAGCGTGGTTATTTTATTTACTTTATATATAAATATAAGACTTTTAAAACATTCATTAATAAAATTAATATTATTCACAATTTTGCTTTAGTTTTATTTAGAAGGGAAAAAAAACATTTTATTTTTGAGTTATTCCGTACCTATACAAAACTTTTAATTGATTTTAAAGAATTATAATCACACAAATAACGGAGAAACAACATAAAAATTCCACTTAAATACTATTCAAACTTCAACATTTCACATTAACAATACAATTCACATTACTTTATAAACAATAACTAATTTTATACAATTTTTATGAATATATACATATATCAATCTGTACACATTGTTCTTTGTGGCACATTTATCAAGCATGAAAAGAATTGTGAAAACCACACAATCAATGTTAAATCAGATGAATGAAAAATCACACATTAGTTTATACTTTTATCACAGAACTATTTAATATAGATTTCACTATTCGATTCAGAATTTATCTATGATGGTGAAAAACGATGCAAGTCAAATTAATTTTCCGTCAAATCATTCAGAGTTCCAATTCAGTTCTGCCCAAAATCGTTCACATTGGAAATATCAGTCCAACTGGCATAAATTTGTTTTTGTTTCTATTGCTTTTCTTCGAATTTCTTTCCAGTAACTCAGTCTAGGAGCGCAATGCACTATGGGATGTCCAAGTCTCCAACGTCCCAAAAACAAGAACTCTCCCATTCCAGCCTTTGTACCACACTTCAGTGGTCTGTGCAGGGTCACATATTTAACATTGGCCCAAGATTTGTGGGCAGAGTCTATTTTGATGGAAGTAGTGCGAATCGTTAGTTCAGAAGTTTGCGTGGAAACATTATGATTTAAAGCCGAAACAGTGCCTTGGATAACTAAAAGAAAAATAAATAAATAAATTAGCATAATATGAATTAGTATTAGGGGTTATTAACAACAACTAATAAAATTGTTGTCAAATTAGCGTACAGTAAAAGCATTCATCGATTATTACAAAACAATACTCGTGTGATCGAATATCTTAAAGACTATAAAATACAGCGCGTTCAGGGACGTCTTAAGGTATGGGCCAACTTGGCGCAGGGCCTCATTTCATTCTTGACTGTGTTTTAATAAGATTATGATCTGGGTAATCTTAATGGTCAAATATTCCCGCACATATTCTACGAAAAACAGGGAGTTTCAAACTGCATTTCAACTGGCAACAGTGGCAAGACTGTATTATTATGTGATGACCGTTGTCTATGCCTAGGCCTAATACCACAAACAATCATTCAACTCATTTAGTCGAAATGCAGCCATCGGTCGAGCCGGTTTGTGCCTAGGTTTTTGAGATTGTGAATCGTGCACATTTATAAGTTTCAAATTACCGTTTGAACGAGTATTTGACAATGCATGCTATATACTGTCTACTTTTAATGATTTCAGGTAGGGCTTATTTTTGCATGGGGGCCCCAAGGCCTCAGAGAGTCTTAAGACGTCCCTGACAACGTTCAAAATAAAGTCTTCTTTAGAACAGGTTATGAAAGTTATTTAATTATTATTCAGTTCGATAAATAAATCTTCTAAAATTAAAAACCTGAATAATTGGAATTTTTAACGAAGAAATATAATACCAAAATTAAGGGTAATTTTTCAAGAAGCATTATAACAAAACTTTGAAAATTCAAAAGATGATACGGTAAATGGAAGTTTTGAAGTTATTGCTGTAAAATTATTAATTGGAATAGATAAATTAACTGTAGAAGGAATTTGAATTGATAAAAATTATAATAATGTTTATGAAAATATAATTTATAACTTAGCTTTGGGCTAGCTAATTTATAACTTGGCTTGAAAATATAATTTATAACTTAGCTTAAGGCATGCTGAGGCCTTACAATCATCATGTTTATTATTTTAACATTAAAAGATTAGGATAATTATTTGGTTATTTAATGGAATTTTTGACTATATTGCAGTTTCCATCAAAATTTAAAAAACAAATAGAGAATCCAAAATTTTATTTTGGCCAATAATACTTAAAAATTCTTCCAAATATATCTAAAAAGAAAAGCTCACCAAAATCACTAGAACAATAGGACCGCAGAATTTCTTCATCACTGCAAGGTTGGCATTCTACAAAGAAAGAAAAAAATAATAAATAATATGAAATATTATGAATATATTGAATGAAATATTTCAAATGAACTGAAATATTTTTCTTTCAAATTTTATTAGTATAAACTAAAAATTTACTTTAAGAATATAAAAAATGCCAGTAGGTTTAATTTTTTAGAACCATGAAAAGCGCAATCCCCTCCCCCCTTTTTTACGAAGAAACCTGAAATGTACATGCGCAATGTTCATATGTTTTGAAGTCATTTATTCAGATATAATCCCAAAGCCTTAGAAAAAATAGCATACTTCTAGAACTATACCCTCAAGTTCATAAGGAAACAAAGTATCCAAACAAAGGATAACAAACAATGTAAAAAATATTGTTACAACAAGAACAACTTGCAGTTAAGTTTACTGGGAAAAAAATTTTTTAAGTAGCTTTATTTTTAAATGGTCTAATTAAATTAAGCTTATGAAAACCTAGAAACCACCCCATTTGAATTTTGTATCTTTATAAGCCCCTTTTCTTTTTGTAGAATGTTGGTATTTGCTGAAAGGAGGGGAGGGGGGATGGAATTCGTAGAAAAAGAAAGAGGGAAAAAAGGACGATTGTCCCACAAATCTGCACACACAAGCTTTATCCCCACCACCCAAATACTCCCTCTCAGATTTCTACGGTACCCAAGATACAACCTGTCAATGGAGCCCAACATTTCTTTTTGCACTGACAACTCCTACGCAGCTGTGCGCCACATGCTCACGGGGGAGACGAACAAGGGTGGAGAAATAAGAAACCTCGTGTTCAGACCTTTGACATTAAACCCCCCTGAATCGACACTCGCCCACAGAATTCAAGTCAAAATCGTTGCCGTACGTCCTAAAATATAGTTGCGAGCAAAAGCTGATAAAAACAGGCGAGCAGGATCTTTGGAATTTGTAAGTTCATAGTTAAAACAAAAATACAAGAAGAAACGCAGTTACTCATATATGATAAAATGCAAGATTCTGTGCAGAAAGTTTTGTTCCAGTACGGAGAAGCATATAACGTTTTCCAATATGCACTGAAGACAATATATAAATACGATTACTAAAAAGTAACTATTTATTTTGCGGGAATAGTTTCGGATTTCAGCTATTGATTTACGAAGCACGTAGTCTCATAGCAGTCGAGAGCTCTTTAACCCTTAAATGCATAATTGATTTTTTTTTTTGAGTTCAAAAAAATTTAGTTTTAATAGGAATGTAGTCATAGAGGTTACGCAAAAATTAAAATTTAAAAAAAATTAGGTAATGATATTGTATTTCCTTCGAAAAAAGTTGTATGTGTGTAGACATTGGGCAACATACAGTATTTCCAAAAAACCTGGCATATATCCAGTAAAATTTTCAAATGCAACATCAAACATTGATAACTTACCTGCCAACAGATGAGAAATATAATTTTCCTTTCAATTAGATAAATCACTCCTTTTTAGGAAACTCGAAAATATCTCTCCAATAACACACACTGAGCTTAATCATTAACAAAAAGTAAGGTTTTTCTTTTTTCACACCTGATTTAATGTCTGTGATTATCAACGGGGAGCATTCGGAAACACAGAAACTCGGGTTTATGAATAAAATTGAGTGGAAAATGTAAACAATATGCATTTAAGGGTTGAAAGTTACAACTGTGACCGATTAACATTGAAAAAACAGTGGCACACAGAAGTGAATATAACTATTAAGTCTACCAAAAAGCCGCATATTCGAAATTATAACTTCACTAAAGCTACTCATACAAGCTTTTTCAAACTATAGCATGCTTCCCCCTTACAGAAAACGAATAAATAAAATTACAACGATAGTTAACACAACTTCCAAGATAGTTACACAAAACGAATAAATAAAATTTGTATAACTAAAACACATCACGATAGTTTAAATGTGAAATAGTTAAAAAACTACTGACCTAAGCCGCTTATAGCTGATTATGTATCACAATTCAACAACCACTCAAAAAAACCCTTTTATAATATTTTGGTTTTTAATAATACATACAGCTGGGTTTTTTTTAAGTACTGAAATTATAATACAAGATCAGAAATGAAATTATAATGCAAAACAAAAATTCGCAACAGCTTCTTCTAGTTTCTCATAACTTTAGGATATCTGATTCCGCATCAAAATGGGGGAAAAAGTAAAATACTAAACTGAAAAAAATGTGTGAAACTGCGATATTTTAATACATTAGGCAAATAAATGAATAATAGGTTTGCGTAAGTTTAATATGCATCCATGTGTTTAACCTTAATTATTTTTATAAATGTTAAGTAAAAAATATCGTACGCTTAACTAGTGTGTGGTATCAATATTATAGTAAGTATATAACATTAGAGTTCTTTTAAAAAATATTGTAATTACAACATTTAATAATGAATTAAATAATTTTTTTATAGAAATTACATGTTTATATAAATATTTAAAAAATATAAAGTGAATCTTTTGGACAAAATTACAAATATTGATAGAAATCAAATATATCTTTAAAACATGAAAGAATTACATTTATAGTTGACGATTAAATTTTGCAAATCGAAAATCCGGAATGCAAGAAAAGATCACAGACAAAAATGACGTTGTTTAACACAACAATGTAAAAAAAGAAAGAACTAACTACAAGGCATCTATTTACTACAGAATAACTAATACTGTTAAACGTCAAACTCTTGCAGACATTCTTGGTGATAGTTGAATATACAATAAAATTATTGTATTCCAACAACTATTCACATTTGAATTCTATTTTTTTTTTGTTTTTGTTTTTGGAAAAGCAAAAATTCCAGTTAGTACTAATTTTTTCCCCCCAAACAGAACTATGTGTAAGACTATAAAGTGCTGCTCTAAAGAGTCCAGCATTGTTTTCTCTTCGAATAAGAAACGAAACTATTGAGTTTTTAAAATTCGAAGCACCTTGTTATAATAAATTAAACACAAACTTAGAACATTCTTATTGCATTCCAAGAAGCAGAATAGGAACAATGTGTCTTTTATTCTTCCGCAGCAAGACACAACAGATGTTTGAAACCGAAAACCACGTAGAAGCGAATTTTTATTTATTTTGCAACCATTTTCTCCCTTCTTTTTTTAAAAAAAAGGTTTTGTCGTCTGTGCATGGCACACAACACACACGATCCCCCCCCCCCCCCCTCTTTGCTTGAAAACATTTAAACAGTTCGAGCACAAAAGTTCAATGTTCTTTTTCTCTGATCCCCAAGCAGCAATTTTAAAGGATTAATATCAAGCAAATCCTTATCGTTCTAGATTGTTTTTAGACATCTTATTGGCCTATTTTGTGTAGATACTGCCCCAAAATTTATTCATAGTTGCAGACAAATAATTTTTTTTTATTCCACTGTTTTTTTCTTCTTTAAAAGACAAAAAATGGTTAGTAATATTAATGCTGGCAATAATACATTTAAAAAACATAAACAATATTTTACTACCAAGTTATTCACACCAGCAATTCATTCATTAGATTTATTTCATTATTAAATTTGTTATACTATTTAAGAACACTTGAAGATGATGAAAGAAACGTAAGATGTCACATATTTTACACTTTTGGCATTTAATTTTCATTACATCAGATGACACCAATAAAAGGTAAAATAACATAAGAGTATATAGAAAAAATAATTTGTATATCGGAAATGTTTATAATACTTTTCAATTTTTTTAGAGCATTTATAAACCCAGTGCATCACACGAGGGCTTACAACACAAAGGTAAGAAGGAAGGATTACAACACATACACATCCATGCCCTCTCCGGGATTCGAACCCAGTCCCTACGGCACCGCAGTCAGTGTCACTAACCACTATAACGGATTGGCGGCTATTTTTCAATTTGTAAGGGGGAGGGGAAACCTTAAAATAATTGTCCATTAAAATGCGATTATTATTTAGATTTCACATTTTTTTGTAATATCACAAGACAAAAAGAAAACATGCGGCTGAAAATGCAGACTTGGGCTTCTTTTTGAAATATTTCATCCTTTTTCGCCAATTTTACGGTTAAATATGAACCACCTCATTACAAGCTTTCTTATTTGTGTGAATAAACACAAATATTTGTAAATATGAAACTTTCAAATTGTAATACAAGCTAAAATTTACTCTTGAATGATTTTGAACAACTTACTTTGGTTGTTTTTAACTAACCACATTTCCAATATTAAAAAAAAAAATCCACACATAAATAATAATAAAAACAATTTTAGACTTTTTAATACATTCTAAATACTTTTTTGTTTGAAGAAAAGTTACAAATAACAAAGGTATCACGAGTTAAACAAGGCGACCAAATATTTTTTAGTAACAAAGTATAGATTGATCCTTTTCACGTTTGGGCAACAGAGCATTCAACACGAAAAATAACAAAAAAATAAATCCATTTGGAAAGAGAGAGAGCCACGTTATTTAAACTGTATTTGATGTTTTGTTTTTAGACGTTTAGGCGTATCGTTTCAAAATAATTATCCCTAGTCTTAAGCAAAAATATTAAAACCGTACATTGACAGATAAATTGGTTTTTTGAAATAAATATATATATAAAAAAGCTGCATTTTCTTCACGCTCGAGAACAGGAATATGTTAGTAAAGGGTTGATTTGTGCGGCTAGGACTAGTTAAAAAACAAAATCGGAAAGATTGCCTGAAAAAGAGAGAAACGCATTCTTCGTTCGATAAAAACAAATTCTCGAAGCCAGTGCTAAGTATGAAAAAAAAAAGTAATTCTTTTAAATGTTTATTGTTTTAAATTTTTTTTTGTCAATACTGTAGCGAAGAAATGTATAAACCTGTTTAAAACTTTATTTGTTTTCCATTTTAGTTTGTTTATAGCCAAACAAAATTCTTATATTGCAGTGATTTTTCATTCCATTACAAACTCTAAGCATGGACTTCAAGAACTTTCAGAGGAAGCTAAATATGTTCTATACCAGGCTTCTTAGCACGAGAATTTATAAGGTTACAATTATTCAATCCGATCTAAATCTTGTGATTCTCGAACCACTAAATATAAAATAAAATACATTGTTAAAAAAAATTCTTTTATTTAAAAAAAACTTAAGAAATTCATTAAACGAGCGGTTCTTTTGAATTTCGATCGCCACGAACCACCTTTAAGAATCAGCGTGATATTGCTTTCCGCAGGGAAGGAATGAAAGTTGCCATTGCCTGTGAGACACACAGGTTGGACTTCTTAACGATAGATGGCGACACCACCTATATCCACCTCCACAATTTTGGCATGGAACTGAAGAGAAATATTCTCCAGCCTCCTACACTCGTGGTTTCTGCTGCGACCGCCCACAAGACATTCGGACCTACTGATTTAACGAGCACGTACTCCGTCTATACTCGGTGGTATTTAGTGGCATCGAACCCTGGCCCTCCGGTCTGGAGTCCAATGCTCTAACCACTAGGCTACCCACGGCCCCAATGTTTCACAATTTAGTGATCTAGTTTAATATGACACATTTTTTATGACATCAATTTTTCCACGAGGCCTTTCAGAGTCTGTAAAAGAGGGAAATCTTAACGTTACAGGAGACTCCGCGGACCTCCTAGAAAGGCGTTGTGGACCACAATTTAAGAACCACTTCATCAAACCATTTTTTTTTTAATTTCTTAAATTTCAATTCTGCCGATGACTTATAGATAACTATTTCATATGAAAATATATACGAATGGACTAATCATATGACGTCACAGTCACGTGATAAATACAATCATGTGTTTTCAGCTAATCAGTTCATACGCTTTGTAGTTGCCAACTTTTGCTTTTAGTGTTGAAACTTTCTCTTAAAAAGTACACATTTGTTAATTTTAATGACGTACTTAACTAAACAAAACGCACTTGATTTAAAGTACATGAATGAATTAAGATATATTTTTCATAACATTTGAACATCTTTATTTAATTACAAAATTTGAAATGTTTTCTAAATTTTACGAACAGAACAAGTACAAGCTAGTTTAATGTCATTTTCGAATTCAATGGAGAGCACGCGTTTGTCTTTATCATGTGACCGTCATGACTTTTAGCCAATTAAATGAAAATGATAACAATGAGAATTATTTCTCGTTGATATCTCTTTTAACAACTACGCAAAATATATCAGCCGTTTCTTTTGAAAGTGGCATAAGTCAGTTTGTTTTTAAAGCGAGATATTTAAGAGTTTTCGTTTTAGCATGTTAAAAAAATATTGATTAATTGAAGACTTCTCTCGAGCAAAATCTCAATAGTTCTCAACATATTGAATGCAAATTTTTGCAAAATGAAGAAGTACCTTAGAATTGTAATTAATGTTATCATTAACTTGATTTTTTTTTTTTTTGAAACAGTGACTTATGCCACTTTTAAAATGAAAACGGCTCATATAAAACATATATAAATAACTAAATCAGATAAAAAGTTTTACTGGAAGTTTTCTAACTGAAACTCAAGTAAAAATAAAGCTGAAAGATATAACATCGTTCCCAACTTTTAGAATTTAATTGCCCATTTCACAGATTTTTTTAATTTATATTCATTGTGTGAGTGAATAAAAAAAAAAATAAATCGACTAAAATAATTAGCTGAATTTGAACATTTCTAATTCGTTCTAAGTGATTTTTTAAATTCTATTGTACTGATTTTTTTAAATATTTTCATTTTAAGCAAAATAACACGTTCCATTTCTTTTTTGCATTTACATTCACTGAAAATAAAACGCATTATCATGCCATTTTTTAAAAACTATTATTTAAAATAAAAATGCTATGAAGAAAGAATTGATTTCTTATAATAACAAACGTTAAAAATTTGTAATACATACATTTATTAAAACGTTCAGATAAAAATGATTATAGATTCCAACTATAGAATAAATACTACATTACAATTTATTATAGCAGTTACTCGGATCTACACGCAAAATAAACACTCGTTTTTAAACACCTGCAAACATGAACATGGAAATTTTTTTCTTTTAAACAACATGCTAAAAATATGCTTCTTCACGATATAAAATTATAGCCACAAAAGGAACGGAAGAAAAAAAGTATTGAGAAGAAATATAGAATTATATCCGCTTAGTGGACATTTATTTATTTTCGGAAAAACCTTTGAGAACCCATTTGTGCTTCTTTTATACCTCTCGCAGTGCAAATGAAACATCTAAACTCACTCCCATTAAATGGGTGTTTAAACCTTTTGAAGCAGAAGAGAAATAAAAACACAGCTACAAAGAGCGAGGGTGTTGTCGAAATCGTCTGCATTCAAAAACTCTGACAAATGGTGGATGGAGAGGGGGAAAGAAAAGGGGATTGGTAAAAAAAAGTCAAGCGCACGCGAATGCAAGAAGACTGAAAAGAAATAAAGTAGTTATTTTAGAGAGCAGCACAATGACAGGCGAGTCCGTGTGGCATCTCAGAAAAAAGTGGAATCATCCCAAAAAAGAAGAATTAAAACCACTTTTCGTGCTAGCTTAGCCCTGAAAACACCCGTTTTTCAAGAAAAATAAAAGTCGAACGTAATTGCTCGCGACTTAAATTCCGTTGATGGTTGGATCTTTAGTACACGCACATATTCTTAGAGCGAGGTAAAGCTCTCTTTGGAATCTTTAAAAGGCAGACGAAAAATGTTCTTAAAAGAGGAAAAGAGAGGGGGGAGGATGATCGTTTTTGTAAACACGATGAAAATTATCAGACAATAATCGTATTTTGTAATATAACCAAACACCAATTTGTTTCTTCTTACAATATCCAGCACAAATATTATTAATATTTAAAATATAGACAAGGAATTCGTGTGTTTTAAAAAAAATTTTACTCAATGAATTCCACAATTAAAATAACTGAGAAATTGAAAATATACCAAATTATACTATCGATAATATTCACTATTAAAATTAAATTTAAAGTTCACAGCAGGCAATGCATTAATTATAAACATTGGCATCTAGTGCATTATACCTTAACGCATGCCATACACTTATATTAACTTTTTTGATTCATTATTCAATATTATGAAAATTATAGACAATTAATTACCGTAAAATCCGGCGTATAACGCATCCTATTTTTAACGAAGAAACCTGAAATGTAAGTGCGCAATGCTCTCGTTTTGAAGTCATTTATTCGATATATTATTCCAAGCTTTATAAAATAATAGCACACTTATAGAACTACAACCCTTTAAGTTCATAAGGAATATCGGGTTTTTTTTAAATAAACAGTATTTCAATCTATGTAGAAGCCTAATTTTTTTTCTGTGATCATCTTTCTTTATTTTCAAAGGTCTCACTTATATACCCGGCGTATAACGCTGACCTGTAAATTTTTAGCTTATTTTTTGAGTTAAAAGTGCGCGTTATACGCCGGATTTTACGGTTTATATTATACAAAAAATGTACTATATATATATGCTTCTCCATTAAAAACAGACTTTTTTTGCCGCTTTTTAATGTCATGAAATAATTTTTCAATAACACTTCGACACTTTCAACAATTTTTCACACTTACAATAATTTTTCAATTAAAAAAAAAAAAAAGCCTTTTTTAATACAAGTTACGACGAAAGTTTTAAACTAACGGGAAGTCTATGTGTCCATGCATGCTCTTAAAAATAGAACATTGTGAAATATGAATTACGTATAGAGAGAATTTTTTAAATTAATCTTAAACAAAAGCCCATTTTACAAATTATAACTTAAACATTCCTCCTTTTTATTAAAATGTAATATTTTTTTTACAGAAAAAGAAAAGAAATGAAATTTATTTAAATTACCATAAAAAGGTATTTAAAACAAATGCATCTCACATTAATCCTACTTTTCTCTAATTTATTTCGCTTTATATGCCTCCCCTTATCTTAAGTAAATTTAAACTACTTTAAGCAACTCTAATTTCTTAGCATCAAAACTTTACAATATAATTCTACCTTAGTTTTGCAAATCAAAATTAACACATATAAGGGACAAAGAAATTAATTTAAATACAGATAAACATAGTCATCACTTCCTTATTTCAGTTCAGGACGTGAGTAAAATGTCTCAAATCAACGAGAGAGGAAAAAAAAATTATTAAACTTTAAGTAGAATAATTTCGAGCACTAAACAAGATCCTTATGCAAAAACCAAACACATTATTAAACAATCAATCCTGCATAAACGCAATTATTACAGAGCATAGCCCTTTCATTATTAACACAATACGTGTAATTATCCGTTTTAATTCCAAGTTGGATGAGCCATTTTTTTCCCTTCTCGTCAACTCAAGTGGAGTACATAGATTAACAAACGATTTATTTACACGCATCTCAATTTTCTAAACACAAAGAAATCCAATTCCAATTCTTTTTTTCCCCCTTTCCCTTGCATTACCATTCACAGGCTGTTCTGTGGCTAGGGTGCAAGAGGCCATGGGATAACACTTGGAAGAAAAAGCGCAAGGCCGATTCAAGACCTCATACTGGGAACTTCTCAACAGTGCTTCCATTGGCGAGGAAAAGTGCATCCATCAGTTCTTGATTTCTTTTCCTCCCTCCTCACTTTCTTTCGTCCTCCCCGGTTTTCCTAAATCTCCCAACTGAAATAATAGTTTTCACCCTCGCCTGACGCCAGGGGCGATAAAGTATATAAAAAAAAATGAAATTACGATGGTGAGGGCTTTCTGTATTTGGCTCTTTATCGCTTTAAGCAATACTGTGCTTTAAGATTTTTTAAGAAATATTGAAATAATTTTTTTTCGAAGATATTTTTCGTCAAATAATTTTTTTTAAAACTTTTTTTTGACTAATATTTTTTTTTTAAAATTTAACTGAAAATACATTCGCACATTTTTTTCGAAAATTCCAACAATCAATATTGAATTAACTCTCGAGAAGTCAGTGGAATTTTGTGCCAAAATAATATGATAAACTTTTAATTGCAAATCACAGCACTTAATCCATTTTTCAACCAACAGCAATGCGATTAATCCAGGAATGAGCACTACGGGAAGGGAGAAGACTTATTTGATGTATATGCAATGCAAACAGAGAAAATTGAAGAAAACACAGATAAGAAGATATTTGAATTGAATGCATAAAATAATTGTTTTTGATACTTATAAGAAAACAAACGCAATGTCAGTGCCGATTTAAGCTAATTTCGGGTCCTGGGCACAGAAGATCAAGAGGTCCCCTTGGCACAGGGCACCAAATTTTTTATCAGAAAACCTGATAAAAGTTCAGCTGGTCCGCCCAGTGGATAAACCGGCACTGAGCAGTGGATAGTATGTATTCCAACAAAATAAAATCAAGCACAAATTTTAGAAGAGAGAAAACAATTTTTAAATTTTTGTAATAAACGCGGTGCTTTTATTGGTGTTTGGGGGGTTAGAAGAAAGATCAGCCATTATCAGCACAAATTCTAATTTATTGTTCTTTCACTTAAATTAACAACCCATGGTAGGAAATGCACACCACTACTAAATATGGGAACAATTACACGGCCAAAAGGATACTTTATATTTGAGTATAATAGTTTTGGAACACTAGTCGTCTACGGTCTAATTCGCCGTAATTCCACTATTAGTTGCACGACCTCCAGTCGTTATTATTAATCTCTATCTTTTTGACTAAATCGTCAATTAGCAATTTTTGATCGTTCAGAAATTACTCGTCGACTAACTTTAGACTACTCTCCACTAACTTCAGCTAACTTCGCGTATCTAAAAGTCAATGCTTAAATAGAACCCTTCATTTGAATAAATCCAGTCTCCTTCGGGGGAAAGTTTTCAATAGAACAAAGTTAAAAAGCAATAAATTTACCCCAAGAGGATTAGTGACAGGTTCGCGGATAGACCCGTTACAATTGAGTCATGTAAACTGAGCTTCTTTTTATAATGAAATAGAAAAACAAAAATAGATACAATTTGAGAGAACAAGAAATATATACTATAATAAATTTCTGCTTTTAGCATAAAAATTTTAAAAAAAGGTATCAAAATTTTATTAAGGTTCATGATTTTTTTTATGATACGGGAGGACAGACGCATACAGGTGATGGGCAAATAGCAGATCGCGGGTCACATGCTTCCCATAAGGAGGATTTTTGTTACCCGTCAAGACAGAAATCCAAATCGATCAAAAAAAAGTTCTCTATCTTTGCGTCAACATATGAGATTTATTTTTTTTTTTTTTTGCATGAAGAACAACATGAATAAATAAAGATGCAAGGTGGCTGACACGAATTTGGAGGCTGTGATGAACACTTCAACAAGCTATCTCCCTCCTGATTTCAAAAAAGTTCTAGAAAAGTATGATGTGATTTGTCATGATTTTCTTAAATTAAATGTGCTTGCAGCCATAGATATGAAATTAGCACAATAAACTGAGTAAAACTGCCACAATTTCATTTTACTTATATTTTTGATTTTATGTTACTATCTATACCATTTCTAAAATGCTAAGTTAACTTATTTATGTCATCATTTAAAAAAAAACCTCGCCTTTCGAGTAAAAACAATTACCCACCCACCCATGTACTATATTAATCCTACTATCAACAAAAGCTTGCATTTTATGCAAAATTTAGCAAAATATTTTCATTTTCAGGAACTATTCTTTTAGAAAATTCTATCAATTCTTTCTAAATGCGACAAGCATTCACAAATGAATTTTTTTTCCAAACACATTCTAGTTAATTATATAAGTGCTTTCACATGAGATGAACTAAAAATTTAACGTGAGTTTTAATAACTTATTTTTTGCAATAATATGCAATAAATAAGTCATACGGTTTAATAGAATATTTGAAACACTCCCCATTAAAAAAACAGTTTTTAAAAATATAATCCTACATTCTTTTTTTGTGCGTGTGTTTGTTATCGTCTTTTTGGCTATCCAAACAGAATAATTTAATTTTTAATATCTCAAGCTTAATAATTCGTCAATAACATAATGAAAACAAATTACCATTAGTTAAATAGTCATTTTCTCCACGTTCCCAATGCACAAACAGAACTGATGTCAATAACAAATTTAATAAATACTGTCAGAAAAGCATAACGTTATGTCTTTCACAAAGAATTTGAATTATTTTCAAGGCTGCACCTTGGTATAAAAAGCTAAATATGTTGGATGAAGCAATTTGATAATCATGCTGGATTTGATGTCATTTGCGTACGTCAATGAGTACAAAACTTGGCATCTGCAGTTTAACACCAAGGTTTAATTGATTTCTATTTAATTTTTGGCCTCTTGGAATTTTCAATCCATTTACTAAAATTCAACTATCTTTAAATTGATCATAAAACCATTCTTTAATTTTATTTCAATGCTGAAAATCAAAAAAATTAATTTGTTTCAGGAATGTAAATATATTTAAAAATTATATCATAGATGGAGAAAAAGACCCTCTAATGGCGTTGGACTTTGAGAGTGAATGGGATCACATGGATTTGAGTGTAGCTTGGCTAGATAGACATGGAGATGAGCAATAACACAAAAATTATATATTTCGAAGAAATTTTTTCCAAACTTTACAGGTCTTGGGTTATTTTCAACATTTTTTAAAATTATAATTATCTCGATATTGATGGTCAGAGTGATGAATTATATCATTTCCACAAAAGTGAGACAAATAAATACATTGATTTGTTCGTATACAATTCCACATAACAATGAAATAGTGCAGGGGGTGGGCAATTATTGGGGCTCCAGGGTTACATTATGGAAGGGGAGGATTATACCTTTCTAAAATGATTGCATTCATTAGTTCATTTGACATCTCAGAAGAGGTATAAATTGTACCATAAAAACCAATAAATATAAGTTAAATAAAATAGTGGCAGTTTTATTCAATCTATTTATTGTGCTTATATTTCGTATCATCTATAGCTGTAAGCACATTTAATTTTAGAACCAAGTCAAAAGTAAACAAATGTGTATAGCCTATCACACTTTTCTACAATTTGTTTGAAATCAGGAATGAGTTTCCTTGTTGAAGTTCTCATCACAGCCTGCAAGTGTTAATGTAAGCCAACAGGCCATCTATATTTACTCTTGTTGAGCTTTATGCAAGGAAAACTTTGCTCACAAATATGTCGCCCCAAATATAAAGAATATTTTCACTGTATCTAGTGTTTTTCTGACTGTCCTGGTAGGCCACAAAAAAAAAAAAAACCCTCTTTGCAGTCCGATATCTGCCCATCCATCCCTTAACTAGTATGTCATAATTCTTAAAAACTACGAATATTAAAAATAGCATTTTTGAACACGCCTTTGAAGACAATATAAAACCAAACCATTGTACAAACATTGTATTGAAAATTCTTTCAAACATAACTCAAAAGATAATTTATTCGACATTTTTTAATCGTTTGAGGCATAAATTATAAATTTTAAAACCAAATGCATGAATTCCAAACTTGGCGATTTTTTTAAAACGTTTTTCGCCTATGGCTAAGATACGAAAGAGACACTGTGTAAATACGGCAACCCCCGTGGAATACAAGGCGCCGCATTCAAAGTCGTTTTTAATGGTTGGATAAAAGGAAAGCAACGCCCTGAGCGCACACTAAGTCAACTCCTCCACAGATTCTTTATCGAAATGGCAGTTTTTCATTCCCAGAAATGCGTACATCAATGCAGATAAACAAACACGAAAAGAATAAGAAGAAATGGGTGCCTTTAATAGTGTTGCTTCACGCATTTTTGAAAGATAGCAGATAACATTCCATCCATGATACAATATTCTTAAGAATGGTAGCAATACCATTTAGTTTTTAAAATTCTTCACCCTCAAGACAGTGTCGATTTTAACTCATTTTGGGCCCAGGGCGCAGAAGATGTGCAGGCTCCCTTGCACTGGAAAATCGAAATATTTTACCATAAAATCTGTTTTAAGTCCAGCTTACAGGAGCCCTTCTGTGCCCTTGCCCCAAGCGCCCAATGGATATACCGGCACTGCTTCAAGAATAGCAGTAAATAAAAGATTTTAAACAGTAGTGCACACAAAAAAATTTTCAAGGGGGGGGGGGGTCATGGTCAAAAGACACCAACTCGTATCATACCTCAAGACAACACCAATTGATTCTTCTGATTTTGTCGACTTTGTAAACAAAAAACAGCAAAAAATAAATTATTGAAATAATAATTAGCATTAATTAATAAAAAAAAATTGTTAACTACAAGTACTTTATTAAATTTTACGTTATATATATATACTAGCTGTTACCCGCCCGCTTCGCTGGGAATTTCATGATGTTTTATAAATTTTTACTGCTTATATATATGTATAAATTATTGATATCTAAGTCCTGCATTAAGAATTCGATTGTATTGAAAAATATACTTATACCTGTAACTGTCGCCTGTTGATAAAAAAAGGGGCAGAACTCATCTAATTTGTGTTTTCTAAAATCTCTAAAATTGAAGCATAGAATGATGTTTGCTCTTTCGTAACTCAAAAACCAAGTGGATTCCCGCAAAACCAATTTTCGGTGGATCTCTACTCCGTAAATTGAACATGCAAGCCAAATTTCAAGTCTAAATCTAACAGGAAAAAAAAAAGTTTTACTATCAATATCCCGTAATCCCGTTGAGAGCCGTTTTCCAAAATAACCGCTCTTAGCGGATTTCAACTCAACAAAAGAAAAATGCAAACCAAATTTCATTATTATAGTCCTTGTAGCTCGAAAAAAGTAATTTTTTTTTGTCAATACGTCCCAGTAACCCCCTGCACCCCCCCCCAGAATTTGATTTGCTTAAAATACATCTTAGTGGATCCCTATTCAACAAAAGAAACATGCTTAACAAATTTCAAGTATATGGGTCTAACAATTAAAAACAGGAATTTTTTTCTGTAACTCCTCTTGACTCCTCGCAACCCTCCTTGGAGGTCAATTTTCGTTTTACTCTTTGTTAGACGAACTCTATTCCATGAAAGGAACATGCCTACCAATTTTCAAGCAGGATGATCAAATAGTTTAAAATGGAAATATTTATCAATTACGCCTCTTAATCTCCCGAAATTAAACTTGGTAGTTCATATTCGCAAAACCCATTTTGTAGCGGTTCTCTACTTTACGAAAGGAATCTGCTTATCAAATTTCAAGACTGTACGTCTAATAGTTTAAAAATGGGGATAATTATCTATAACGCCACTTGAGCCCCCGCAACGCCACTTCTGGGTCTGTTTTCAAAAACCCATTTTGTAGGGGAATTGCACACTATGAAAGGAATCTGCTTAGCAAAATTTGAAGACTGTGCGTCCAATAAATTAAAAATGCAAAAAAAAATTATCAATAACGCCCCTTGAACCCCCGCAACGCGGCCTAGGGGTCGATTTTCACAAAACACATTTTGTAGTGTATCTCTATCCTATGAGAGGAATCTGCTTACCAAATTTCAAACTGAGCGTCTAATAGTTTAAAAATAGAAATAATTATTTATATCTGCCCTTAACACCCCTTGGGGTCAATTTTTCCCAAACCTGTTTTGTAGCGGATATTTTACTCATGAAAGAAACATTCCTACCAATTTTCAAGCAGGGAGGTGAAGTAGTTTAAAAACGAAAATATTTATCTAGTACGCCACTAAATCCCCCGCAACGCCATTTAGAGGTCTGTTTTCACAAAACCTTCTTATAGCTGATCTCTACTCTATAAAAGAAATCTACTTATCAAATATAAAAACTGTGCGTCTAATAGTTTAAAAATGGAAATAATTATCTATAACGCCCCTTAAGTCCCGCAACGCCACTTGAGGGCAATTTTCATGAAACCCATTTTGTAGCGTATCTCTACCATATGAGAGGAATCTACTTACTAAGTTTCAAGACTGTACGTCTAATAACTTAAAAATCGGAATTTCTAACGCCCCTTAAACCCCCGCCCCCGCAAACAATTGCTGCTAATTTGAAATTACAAACAGACACTTCAATTTTATTTATTTGTATAGATATAGATTGGATTTAATAACTATTGTTTAAATGTGACTAAAAATGTAAATAAAGAAAAATAAAGGATTAAAACTAACCGTAAAACTTATCAATTTTTTGTTTCTTGCATTGCTTTTTGCTTATGAAGCCTTGATTTATTATTTTTAAAAGTGCATCGAAACAGCCGATGCTCTACTTAACTGAACAGTGTGAGATAAATATCATAAAAAAAAAATTATGGCACGTGTCAGCGTATTATCATGTGCGCGTAAATTTATTATGTCTCATGAAGAGCATCGGTCGCCAGTAACCAAAACAACGACTTCATTAGCTCAGCTTGGCGTTCAAGTCATCTTGGCATTCAGTTTCACGTTCACCCGTATAGTTTCCGTTCCCGTAAGAATACGGGAATAAAATATAGCCTATGTTACTCCCCGTTAATGTAGCTTTCCATTAGTGAAAGAATTTTTAAAATCGCACCAGCCGTTTCCGAGATTAGCCGAACAAACAGACAGACAGACAGACAAAAATTTTAAAAATTGGTTTTTTGTTATGAGTACCGTATATACTTTTAGTGCATTAAGTAAAAAGCTGCTAATTTGAAATTACAAACAGACACTTCAATTTTATTTATTTGTATAGATATAGGATTATCATCAATTGAAAAAAGCTCAAGGGCTTTGGGGGGTGTCCGGACCCCTAGGACACCCCCTTGTGTGCGCCACTGGTTTTTAAGGATAAATTAAAGTTCAATTTCTACTTATAATTGTAGGATATGATAATAAGTGATGTAACCCAAGGGAGGGGAATTCAATTTTTTTGTTTGTTTCTTACAAGCAATACGGAGTTGTTTATAATTCCCTCCAGGTTTTCTAAACGCTATAGTAAAAAAACTAGGAAGAATTTTAAAAAACAACAACATTTGAATGCATACAGAAACATTTTAAGTTTTACTTACATTCTTTTAAGGAGTTCTATGTATAAAAACTCTAGTTACATAGCATACATCAATGCGATAATCTAGTTACATGGTACTATCAATGTTATTGATAACACGTGTTATCCGAAAACTTGGGTCCTTTTTATATAAGACAAAGTTTTCGCACCCCTTTGCTGCATGATTAAGTAGAACTGCACTAAAGGATAACACGTGCAGTCAATAACGTTGATAGAATCATGCAGAGTAGAGTGGGGCAGGAACTGGACTATTGCGTTGATGTGTGTCATGTAACCAAGGTTTTACACATAGAACACTGTAAGGTATGTACAAATAAAACTTGAATTGTTTCTGTATTCTTTCAAATGATTTTCTTCCTCTGTATTCGTCTTAATTTTTTCACTATTGCGCTTTGAAACCCTGGAGGGAATTATAAATAGACCTTTATTTAAAACGGAATTATCAGCAAGTAGAAATCTACTCCTTCCTCGCAAGAAAAATTTTATGTGCTCCAATGCCACATGTGCCCTTCCACCCCAAACACATACGTATATAGAAGCGTAATTGATGGATATACTATGGATAAAATTATATTTAATGTAAATTAATGTAAAGGATTCAAGCAAACAAGAATACGTAGCTAATATATTAATTTAAACTAGTTTTTAAAGAAAATTAATTCGAATTTAGATTCCATCATAAACAGTCCATTTCACATAACAATAACAATTACACTCAGTAGCGCACACTGGAATTGTTTAAGTGGGGGGAGGGGGGTCCAGGATCGAAAGTCACCATTCTTGTATCATGCTCCAACACCGCCTAACATATTCTTTTGATTTTGTCGATTTTCGGGAACAAAAACAGAAAAATTAATTAATTAATGATTATGCTAGTTATTGAATAAATAATTAGCATAAATGAAAAAATAAATTATTAATAACACCTATTTAATTAAATTTTACGTACTATATACATAGGATTTTTTTATCAAAAGGGGGGGGATCAAAAGCTATGGGGGGTCCGGACCCGAGGACCCCCCCCCCCTTGTGTGCGCCACTGATTACACTACATGTTCATCAAAGAAGTGCTACAAAATAATTGGAAATTTGTGGTAAAAATTATTTTAAAAAATAAAGATAGTTTAATTTTTTCTTAACACGGATGAAATTTTCTAATAAAATGGCACTTAAAAATGCCAAAAGTTTATAAATTACTAGTCAGATACAAATAAATAAATAAAAAAAATCTAAATGTGCGAAGAATTTCAAAGTCACATCCACAATTCGAATTGTTAATAGTCCAAAATTTTGTCTGACTAAAAAACCCCGTGGAAAACAAAAAGTTTCTCATCCATTTTCTTATCATTCAAAAAAGAAGGGAGAAAGGGGGGAGCAACCCAAATGTCAAGAATAAAAGGAGGAGGGAAAAGGATGAAAAAGCTGAAAATTATTTTCTCTTCCATAAACCCCAGTCTATGCTACGATGGAGATACGGGAACATTGAGTAGGTTGCCATAACATGTGAGCATGAGGGGCACCTACACTTGGAGCTCTCCTATATTCATATTAGGCATTGTATGGCGCCAAAATTTCAGTTTCTTTATTACAGAGAACATTCCCTTCTCCAAAATGTTCTGACAAGAAATATATTGATCGGTATTAATTTAATTTTCCCTTTATCATCGAACTCTCTTTTAAAAGAAACCATACTGCTAATTTTAAACTCTGAAAGAATTTAAGACATTAGGTTTAAAACATTTCAAATGCATATTCTATAGAGCAGGGGTAGGTAAATGTTTTGGCTTGAAGGTCACATTTAATGATTGCATTCATTAGTTAATTTTGTATCTCAGAAAAGGCATAAATTCTTTCGAAAATAAAAATCAATAAAGTTAAATAAAATAATGCACAGTTTATTTACTGCGCTAATTTCATATCTATAGCTGCAAGCACATTTAATTTTATGACCAATTTAAGGTGGCAAATGTACCTATATCAGTGATCCCCAACCTTTTTACTGTCGCGAACCGGTCAACATTTGATAATTTTACCACGGCCCGTTGAGGGGGGAGGGAGAAGTTGATTGTCTGTATTTTAGATTGCTTTGATTTAATAATTTTAATTTAATTCTATTTAAACAAGCCTTCAGAATAAAATAGAATCACACCAAACAATGAGCATAAAAGGGATTTAACATGGAATATAAAGATATTTTCATAAAAAGTCGCGCATACCCGAGAGAAATACACCACAGTAAATAAAATGAAGATAATTTAATGTTCCTTGTACGGCCCAGTACTATTTGATCCACGAACCGGGGGACCACTATCCTATATCATATTTTTCTACAATATTCTTACAATATTATACATTGTTGAAATTCTCATCACAGCCTGCAAGTTTTAATGCCAACCATCTTGCATCTATGTTTACTCTTTGTTGGGTTTTTCTTGCTAGAAAAATTTTACTCAAAAATATATGTTGACCCAAATATAAAGAACATTTTTCTGTTAGGTTTTCTGACTGTCAGTTTTTCAAGTTAAAATTTCTTGAAGTATCATGGCAAGCAGGTGATCTCATAAAATAAACAGAAAACTGTTCTATGCTCTTTCAGGTATCAAAATTGCATACTTTCAACCTCCTAAAATGTTAAGAGTGTATAGAATTATCGTAGGCTATTAAATTTTATCGTTATATATTAATACTATTGTGTATTTTATTTGTAATAATTACATTTCTGTTAATATTTCTTCCTTTCCCTATGGCCCAGTGTATAAGCAAATTACAGGTGAAGGTTGACAAAACTTTGTTTAAACCTGCAATATCTTGGTTCCTAAGGCCAAGAGTTTGCTATTGTACTACTGTGGCTAATATTTCTTATTGTGTTGACTGGTTATACTTAGGTTTAAAACTAGTTGTATATATATTTATGGATTATTCACACATATATATACTATAGTAGAATAGAAATTACACTCACAAAACAGAGAGAAAGGGTAGAATAGAATAGATGATTCAATCACTTTATATTAAGAAAAATGTTGACTTATTTTAATTACAGACGATAAACATCGTTAATTTTTCGATTTAATGAAATCCACGACAATGCAAACAGTTTAGAAAAAATTTCAACAAGACGACTTCCAGTACAAACGTTAAGGTTATGAACATTATAAACAGTTTTTCAAATAAATACTTTTTAAATCATCGTTACATAATAAAAAATAAAGAACAAAAGAAAGAAAGAAAAAAGCCCCAAAGTCTATGACAAATAGCATTTTACTGCGACAAAATATCTGAAATCTATAAATTTCATTTCCTCATCTGTTAAAAAAGCAATTCTTGTAAAAAGTCTTTAAAAAACCATTTATTTAAATAAACCTCTCTCCCTCTTAAACAGTTGATATAAAGTGTATGATGTTTTCAAATTGAAAAGAGTTATGGGGAAAAAAAAACCAAATAATAAAGAAAAATATGGCTTGATAGGTAATTTTTTAAAAATAATATCTTGGAAATAGAAATTTTTTTTAAAAATTGTATAAAACCATTATAGAAGTATAAATTGCCATTGAAATTAATTGAATAAATATTTTAATTTGCAACGAAAAAATGTCACTTTACAGAAATGAAGGTGAGAAGAAAAATATTTTTTTTTTCAATACTAAGTCAACAAATAGGCGGGAGGGGAAAAAAACAAACATTTGTCTTAAATCAGAAGAGGCCCAAAAATAAGATGTGTTATAATAAACCTCTATATGGAAACATAAAAGTGCACTAAGTCTCGGAACTATAGACATAATATATACCTTTTTGAGTCAAAAGAAGAAAACGAAGGTACGGGAAAGTTGGCGATAACGCGCCAAGTACAATTTTACTAAACTGTACAAAAAATTCACCACAGAGCTATACGATAGGAGTGGGCGTACTTTACGGGTTTATGTCGTGATCTCTGAACCGCGAGCACCACGAACGTGCGCTCGTGACGTAACCGACCTAAGCCTGGGAACCTGGCTGGAGGTCAAAACCTTCCTTTTTTCACCCCCCTCCCCCCTCAAACGACAGGTTTAGAGGGGGAAGGGAAGGAAGAGTCTTGCCAAAAAAGATGACTCCACGTTTTTTTGCGTTCATTTTTCTTTCTTTCATAATTTATCTGTGTTCTTTTGTGTGTGTGTGAGCGCGCTTTCATCCATAGTTTGCTTCTTCCACCCCCACCCCAGTCAGACCGTCACCACCCCCGGGGTATGAAAGTGTGGAAAATCTAGATAATATGGCAAGATGCATTTAATAGGATGATAAGGAAGGGGGGGGGGATTCTTTGCTCGGTGGTACATTAGGGCGTGGAAGCGGATTTAAGGTTTTGTTATTACTATTATTGTACGACTTTAAGGTTGGAATTTCGCGAAAATTGGGGTTAAGGTACACTCTTTCATATGTATTGAATAGCAAGGGTTTTAATGCTCACTAAAATTCATTTCTATAAAACATACAGATACTCAGATATGCATACAAGATTTGCTGAAAAAGGTCCAAGCTAGACGAAAAAGCAAGTGTAAAAGGCATTGTATTTTCCAAGATGGAGTATTTAGCTGTCAAGAAAAATAAATATTTCGTACACGATTTTTCTTGAATATAAACACGTATAAAATAAAAAAAATTACATTTTTCAATCGATGAAAATTTTTGTCTTAGCCACTTGTTATTTTCTTTACAAATGGTCACCGAAAATAAACTTCACTTTCCGTGTATTATATTTTTGAAGAAGAGAAGAAAAAAAAGAAAAAAAAATGTGTAAAGTGGTCTTCTCTGGCAATTTTTTAAATAAATAAACCAGGAACAGAACAGTAACTAAAACAAAATCCCACTCTAAGCCTCACAGATTGTTTCGTTCATTCTATCAAATTATTTCCTTGTTTATATTTCAAGCATGTGTAATATTTGTGTTTTGATTAGATGAGTTCTACAATGTAAATTAAAATATTAAAAACAATTTTTTTTTTGTAGAATCACGCAAAAAATCAAAATAGAAAAAAATTATTATAACATATAAATTCAATTTCAACATCGTTAATGACACATAAGGAAAAGTTTCAACACCTGTTGACGTGATAATTCTAGAATAGGAGAAGCAAAGGTGGGGAATCTTTTTAAGCTGGAAGATCGTATAAAAAATGCACAGAATTGACTAATGTTCTAATTTATTAGAGGTTTAAGTTAATCAGTTTTATTTAACTTTTCATTTTTGAGGATGGAGCAATTATGAGCCAAGGTCAGATGACCACGCTGATTTATGAGATGACGTATCTCTCTCTCTCTGACACGGCTGTCTTCGCCAAATATACGAGAGCCTGAATTAAACGCGGAACACATTCTCAATCAGAAAAATGTCTCAATTTTCATGAACATTTGCACATTGTAATTCATATATTTGTTCACGATACACAGTTTTTAGAATTTTAATATATGGCACAAATATATAATTAATTTTTCATTTTCACATGTGTAAAAGAGAGTGCAACTGAAAAAAATGTGAAACATATTTTGTACAAGAAAAAATGAATCAGCTCATATAAAGTCGAGTAGATTGATAGTCTTTGGGGGAGGAGGGGGAGGGGGGGTGACCAGAGTGCCTAGCTCTTTCGAGCTTTAACCTCTCATCATTAGGATTTTGAGTGACTGTGAAGATATGACTCTTGCCCTTTGTTAAATTAAATTACTTAAAAAGGAAAATAGACTTTTAATAGAATAACAGAAATAAAAATTAGAAATTTTTTGAATGCATTAAGTGCTTGAAAATTAAAATCAAAATCAGGGCACACAACGAAAATGAAAGCAAATTTCAGATTTGTGGGTAAGAGCAGAGTGATAAAAAATATGCTGCTCTAGGATAACGAAACCAAAATATAATTTTAATTTCGAAGTGCTTATACATCCGAAAAAAAATTCCAAATTGGGGTCCTATTCCGCAACATAACGCGAAGGCAGCCTTAAATTTTACTCAACATGCAGGAAATTTGAAGTACAACAAAACCTATAATCCTCAAGCGATACAGGGGCAAAAGCCGCAGCTTGACTAATATATTCTCAGCCCGAGTTTGCTAGCATAGCCTGTTGAGTCCCCTATTTATTCAAGCCATTATTCAAGAAAACTCAATGAGGTTGTACGGAAAATTACATGCTGTTCGGAAAAAGCAGGTTTTGATTTACATTTACTTCAAAATAATTCATTTACAAATCAACTTGAAAGCTAGCATAAGAAAATTAACGTATTGAACTGTCTCTTTTCACGTGCATCATTTTTATGCCATTTTATTGCATCCGGCGTATATTTTTATATAATGAACATAGAATATATATAATGCGCTCCCATACTTTCTAACAGTATTTTTTAATTTTTAGTTGTACACCTGCTGGGTGGCGTGGTTGGTTTGTAGCCGGCCTTCTGCACCCAAGGTTGCGGGTTCGACCCCTACCCACGTCGGTGGATTTTCATGATGCAGAAAATCGACAGCGGCCATGTTGTATGATAATACGGCGTGTAAAATAACCCTAGAGTGTCTGTTTAACTTGTGTGCTCTCGGCAATTTTAAAAATCCTAGTATGGGTTAGCATCTTCAAAAGCTTAGGTGCCTCGCTCTGGGCGTCAAAATTACTTGCGGTAATTGATATCGCCTATATGGTGCCGCGCTAAAAAGTGATACCAGCTCCTGGGGAATGTACTAGGTCTGCAAAGATTAAAATACCAATGTGCGCGCAGCCCCATTAAAAAAAATTAGTTGTATTCGCCATATAACGCGCACCTTTTTTTCTTTCCGAAGAAAACTGAAATGTACACAAGCAATACTCTTATATTTTGACTAAAACGATTCGCATAAAAACAGGTCACGAAATATCTCACTTTATCGTAGAGCTAGCTAGCTCTTTTGAAAACCCATGACTATTTTTAAAAGAAAACCGGTGCCGAAATTAATTTATCGAAAAGTGTTTTCATTCAAGGGGATGAGATGGAAGGATGGACAAAAACAGTATAAAATTGTAGATAAGAAATGTTTGGCGAAAGTGCCCAGGTGTTTTAATTTTGGAGATATTTAGATTCCATCTAACGGATACTATGAAGAAATTGCTGACCGAGTGTAAGACATGGCAGTTATTTTCCAGGCGGATGATTGCTTTTAGTTAGCCTTTAGATTGGTAGCAATTAACTATTCAAAGCAAATTTGGTAAAAGTGTAGATTAGGGGGGGGGGGTTGAATTAGGCGATTTTTATCTACATGTCATAGATAGCATGGCCATCGAATCGGGGTGCCAAAAACGCCTATCGCTAAATGAAGTAGCTTGGCAACGATTTCGGTAAAAAAAAATATATACATCGCCAAGGGCCCCTCTAATCTACACTTTAACCGCGACGGTGGAATATGTGGAGGTTAGAAGATATAAAAAAAACCTTAACAAAAGGAGGCCATATGTATCTAATTTTTTATGTTCACTTTACTGTATTTTTAAAGGTACAATTTTTATACCAGGCAAATAACGCGCACCCGTAAATTTCGATCTTATATTAAATGTTAAAAGTACTAGTGATACGTCGGAATATATGGCAGTGTTATTCAGAAAACTCGAATCTAAATATTTTACAAATATCATTAATAAATTAGAAAATGAGTCCTTACGTATGAGCTCCTTAAATCTCAGAACTTTCTAGGAAACAGTAAAAAAAAAAAGGCTATTTTTTATTCAAAAATATTGCGCAAAAATAAATGAACTAGCTAAAAATAAACCAACTATCTTCAATTACGTAAAAAATAGTCTGGTATTCTCTACCGTAGGACATGTAAAACAGGAGAATAAATTTTTTCCGGGTTTAAGAGACTGATTTTTGGCGCGTTACTTTTGAACAACTTCAGCCCGGAAATATCACCTTACTCCGACATTTTGACGGGAAAGGGTTAACATATAAGGCGTGGAATTTATATATTTCACATTTGCTTCCGCTAAAATAAAACCAACAACTTACAATGCCTGTTGGAAGGTTTGACCAGGATGTGTTACAATCAATACGATTACTTAAGCGTCGACTATATCAAACGAAATCATTATTTTGAAACATGAAATTGACGAAGATAGTTTTAATACCATTAGCCCTAATGATTTAGGTAAATTACTCGAGGATGATGTGGTGATATTGATCTAACTTTAGATGCTGTTGTTAGTTCAAAAGACGATAATGATGCAGAGGAAAACCAACCTCCTCACTATAAAATGAATTCGAGAATTTTGCAGAAAATTACTTGTTGATGAACCAGTTTTCGAGTGAACTATTAAATTATTACGACAGTAGCAGATTTGTATGTCTAGATATTGTGGATTTAACAAAAAAACATCAACCCTAAGTGCAATTACTGTTTACATACCCAAAAGAAACAGCTACCCAGAACGATTTACTGCTAAGTTTCAATAATGAAAATGATTTGAAGCTAGTTCACACTAACGATGCATAATCATTATAATTTAAGAGGCAATGCATATTATTATCAGGCAGAGATAATTATTACGAAAATAAACAGAGAACTACTTATTACTTTTTAATCAAATAAAATTAATTAAGTTTAAATGCAAATTTATTTTCAGCTTTTATATGAATTCCTTTGACATTTGAAAGAATTTACGAAACCTATTTTTATAATTTCAAAAAAACTTTTTTATACGGTTTTACGTTAATCTGAACTCGGATGTTTTGATTTTATAAAATTTAAGAAATTACAGTACTTTCTCATAATTTTTTAAGGTAAATAAAGTATTTTTATGCAATATTTTACATGCTGTTTTTTTTTTTTTTTTTTTAAGAACATACCCAATACATTAAATAACATCTTGTAACATATTTTTTACACATTACAACAGAGACTAGGAAGTCAATATTTAATTGCATCCTAGGGTTGTTGTTGTTGTGTCCTTCCGAAGGGAAGGAATTAAAGTTGCCAGAGCCTGTGAGACAGGTTGGACTTCTTAACGATAGATGGCGACACCACCTACTCAACCTCCACAATTTAGGCATGGATCTGGAGGGAGGGAAATATTCTCCAGCCCCTGCACTCATGGTTCCTGCTGCGACCGCCCACAATACTTTCGGACCCACTGATCTTAGGGTAACTATATCAAGCAGTAGTATTTTGTTAACTGGCCGAAAATGAATATAAATAAATTATTTAAAAGTTAAAGGCTATTTTCTCAGAATTATTGGAATACTCTTCTAGATTACAGGTAACTAACTACTCTCTCTTTGTTCTCAATTAACTTAGGACGGCGAAACTCAATCTGCGGCCCGCATGTGGCCACTGGCCCTTTCTGAGTGGCCCGTTGCACTAACAAATTCAATTGTTTAAGAGAACAATGTGTAAATAATTTAGCAAGAAATTCCATCAATCCCAAGTATCAATTTAACTTTTTTCTAGTAATAATTTGTAACGGTTAGTGTTAATAAATAACAGTGGAATATCGACCACTTTATGAGTGAAACTAATTTTTAGCTAACCCTCATGTCTTCCAAGCGAAAAACATCTAAAGAAAAAGTGTTGCTTCAAAACGATAGGGATCTTGACTATTTCGTAGAAAAAATCAAACATGGATCAAAAACTTGTTTGATTTGTCTTGAAAATGATATATTTAAAAAACAAAATATAATTTTGCTTGTAAAATATAAATACCACCAAACAAAAATCGTTCAATGGCTCATTTTATTTGAGGATCTCGTTCAAGACGAGATAAATGTCTTTCTTTAAAAAATCTTTACAACAGAACAAAATATTTGAGGGTGGGGCTTGGAAAAATTGATGAAAAGAAATCGTAATTACCCCATAACAAGGTAAAAAATGCATGTATCCAATTTTTTGCGAGTTGAGTTTGATGAAGTTTAATATTGTTTTAAATAAAAAATTAAAAAATGGTCAATATTTTGATCAATTTTTCACTTTTTTATGTCCATGATCTTATAGCGTCCACCCCTCCATTAATCCTCATATTGTGGCCCGCGTGAAATAGTTGTCATACGTAAGCGGCCAGGTGGAAAAAAAAGTTTAATACCGCTGACTTAGGATCTAACTCAACTTCAAACAAAAAGAAGTTAAAGGATAATCAGAACACAAAAAGAACTTAAAAATTTATTAAAACACACACAAAATAAAAACCCAACTTTCTAAAAATAATGCCTCATAGTCTACAAATAAAATGATTCTTAAATTTTTTTAAAAAATGGGCAACACTTAAAAATGAACTAGCAATTTACAAGTGAAAAAAATTTCAATTATAGTAATTACAAAAAAAAAAAAAATTTATTTTACTTATTACTATATGCTGAATAAAAGTATTTCATTATTTATTAATATGTAAGTAGATTGTAATAAAATGTATAGAGTGGTATAAAATGTAAAATAAATCTTGAGACAAAGCCGCGTTTATTACCTCTTGCAAAGACTGCTGCCTATGATAATTTTTCTTTGTTATTTATTGGTTTCTAAACCGCAAAAGTTTACTTTAGAATATGTATGCCCACAACGACTTAATTTCCTTGTTCAAACATATAACGTATTAAACTTAGAGAAGTGATCTGGAAGAGAAAACGCTGATTCAGTTTTTTTAAAACTAAATACAGAGGCGAATTAAGCACTTATGTCGAATCACAAAATGTCTAACAAAAACAAGTCTAAAGTAAACTACATTATCACATACGTGAATCAATTTCGAAACGAACTTAAATAAGAGTGATGAAACATGCTCAAAATACAAAAGGGATTTATCAGTAGAAAAAAAATCCTCTTGGTATCTTGGGCAAACACTTCTAGCTTTGAATTCTGTATTCACAAGATGAAGAACTCAGGTGTAAAAATATAATGTAAATAAACCGAAAATAAGAAAAAAGGGAGAGGAAAGGAGTTACAACAATTTTGTATCGATAGAGATTTTTGTACGCCAAAGCATTATGAATACACCAATCTTATCTCATTTCACATAGGAAAACGCTTATATCATCCATATTATAAAGTTTGAAAAATAATATCTTAACTAGTTCCCTCCAAGACGATGCAAATATATAAACACAATCTAATACACAAAATTTTATAAATATATAACCTCTAAAAAACAGATTAATATTCCAAAAATTTTATACCTTTCCAATTTTTTTTTCATCCGGAACATTCCTAAATTTTTTCAAGTCTTTTTCGATCCCAATCATATGTTCTACATCAAATTAATAACTGGTATCAGACATGTACTTGCTGTTCTTCTTAAGTTTAGGCATAATTCCAAATTTGATCATTTGGTTAAATATTAAGATTCTTCAAAAAGTTTTTCAAAATTAAAAAAAAAAAAATTCTTACATTATACGCGTATTTTTAAAATCAAGTGCATTTTGTTTACCTACATGTGTCATTATTGTTGAAAAACACATGATTTTTTCAAGAAGTTTTCTACCAAAAATAAAAGTTGGCAACAGGAAATCGCATGAACTGATTGGCTGGAAACATCTGATTGCAGTTATGTGAAAATGACGTCAATTGAATTTAGCTAATTGTGAAAGAAGTCTGAACTTACATTTTGCTTGCACAAGAGTATTAGGGGAATTGTACGATAATTACGTGTATTAAGATTTTATTATAGAGGCACAGTATGCTTGGAAATGTTTTCCTTATTTGAACCTTCCTTTAACTTTAGGTAAAGAGAAC